>JBBBDQ010001417.1:4032500-4080000 GCA_037127315.1 Ascarosepion bandense
AAAAATCCGTTACGTGAGCGTTCTTAAAAAGAAAAACGGTAAAATCTGTTATTAAAAATTGCCTGAAGACACCACTCATGGTAGAAACCTAGGTCGCGTAATAACTCGTTTACAAATGGAAAATATTCAAAAGTTCTACAATATAATTGTATTGCACACTTTTTAATACAAATGTGCGCTGGTTTAACCCTATTATGACCAAAAACTAAGTATTAAACAATATATATATATGAGAGAGAGAGAGAGAGTGGAACGGTTAGTGGTTTGGATTGAAGAATCTGAGATTTGAGTTCGTTACAGTCAGGTAACTAACCTTAGGAAAGATATGATTCATCTCTCCTCCACCAGCTATGAGTAAATAGCAAGATAGACTTGTTTAGAAACCAGTCCAGAAGAAGGACAACTTCCATATATAACATACCTTATACCCCATCAAAATGAATATACACTCCAGGAAAGAAAAAAAAAAAAAGAAACTTGTTTTCGTAGTTTACTGTAAGATGGTGAGCATCGCTGAAAAATCAACGACTACATTAGCTGCTCTTTAAAAAAAAAAAAAAAAAAAAAAAAAAAAAATGAAAATGGATGTGCAGGTATCCTCCTGGAGTTGCCCAAACTGTAGTCCGCCTTACTAATATATTTTTGGAAGCTGAAGACCGTCATTTTAAGCATCTCTTGTTGTAGATTTGAAAGGTAACTTGAATTAATCTCGTATTGCCTTAATAAATTTAATATTACAATTTCCATTGAAGTTTTTCCTTTCCTAAAGTGTGTATACTTTTTATTTGGGCAACTAATTTTTTATTAGTATATATATATATATATATATAATTATTTGAAAAGTGCAAGAAGAAAATTATGTAGAAAACATTTGGTGCCAAAATTGTATATTGGTCAAATATATTTCCGAGAACAATTTTCTTACATTTTCTAGATAAATTGTTTTAATATTTGAGAAATTACAGTAAAAGAGGCAAAAAGATTTGTCTCAGCATTTTTGTTAGTTATTCAATGTTGGTGAGTCAGAAACAAAAATGTAGGTAAAATATGACAGAATGGTGTTAACTTCGCTGAATGTCTGTATATATGTGTGTTTGTGTGTGTGTAAATGACCCAAGTGACTTTTGTAACAGAAAAAGGACAGAAAAAACGATTATTCAGAACTGATCATCTAAAACGTATTAACCATGTGCAAGTTTTGATTAACTTAAAACTATCAAAATTTTATAAGTTATGACAAAGTGAAACTATTTCTGAAATCCTGAGATGGCCTACTTTCAGACAAGATATAGAACATATCAATTTGGAAATGTTCCAAACATGGGAAATGTCCGCTTGCGAGCCTAATCTGCACTATCATATATATATATATATATATATATATATATATATATATATATAACGTTACATGAATTAATAATTATACACGTAAGGATACATACAAGCATAATATTATTCACGTGTTAATACAACAGTGATGGAGTGCAACTAAGGCTATTATATAATCTAAACTTATTTATAAATGGAACTGTGTGTGTGTGTGTGTGTGTGTGTATCCGTTACATATAGACTCCGAAACGGCTGAACCGATTTTCTTAAAAATTTACACATTTGTACTATAAGCGTCTGTGAGTGTTCTTAGCTACGTTTTTTGTCGAGGTACCCCCGATAAATATCAAAAATCGATAATCGAAAAACTCGGGTTATAGGAGTGGTCCGATTTTAATCGGATTTGATACAATCATAGACAAAGACATAAGAAACGATATTCAGAAGTTTCAAGGTTGCAGTTCTTATAATAATGCAGAAAATCGATATTTATATCGATATCTTATTATAAGAACTGCAAACTTGAAACTTCTGAATATCGTTTCTTATGTCTTTGTCTATGATTGTATCAAATTTGATTAAAATCGGATCACTCCTTCTATAACACGAGTTTTTCGATTATCGATATTTATCGGGGGTACGTCGACACAAAACGTAGCTAAGAACACTCACAGACGCTTATAGTACAAATGTGTAAATTTTCAAGAAAATCGGTTCAGCCGTTTCGGAGTCTATATGTAACGGATACACACACAAAGTTCCATTTATAAATAAGTTTAGATGATTATATATATATATATATATATATATATATATATATATATATATATATATATAAGGCTTGTGTGTGTGTCTGTTTATCTGTCTGTATGTTCTTTATACAAAACCAAAATTTTTATCCGATTCTCACCAAACTTTACACAAATATTCTTTAGGCTGAGTCTGAGCTCCAGGACCATGGATTACTTTTAAAGCTTTCATTACACCCGAGCAACGCCAGGCTATACTGCTAGTATATTATATATATATATATATATATATATATATATATATATATATATATATATATAACCTCGATGACACGACAGTTTACGGTGCATATTACAAACTGAACGTTTAAATAGATTCGAATTTAAGTTCACTCGTGATTCATGGGAATTAAATCTTATAAAGTTAGGTTCTATTCGCTAATTAAATCTTGACATCTTCAAATCTAGAATAAGCTAACTACGCTAATGCAATTCTACACAGTACCCCACTAACTGAAGTGGTTTTTGGACGTTTGTACAAGATGAACATTATATATATATATATATATATATATATATATATATATATATATATAAGAATGGTAGACTTTGAAAAAACAGTAGCTACTCTAGCATCTACGCATCGCTCATTCAGTAATGAATTAGATCACTCTGGCTATTGGCGTACGATACATGATACGCTAAAAGTCTGTCTCCTTCTACCGAGCGTCCATAGCTCAGAGGTAGAATCGCCGACTGACGCCAATTCAGTCGGGTTTCAATCCTGGGTTAAAAGCAATCTGATGTCTAACCGCACTGATGAACTGTGATACAGCGAAACAGATCTGTCTGCGGATGACTATATATATATATATATATATATATATATATATAGCGCGACGGAGTGGTTAGTTAGAAGATATGCTTTCTGATCATAAGACCTGTATTAGAACATCACCAGGGAGGGTTTGTATCTGATAACCAAACTACTGATTGACACAAAGCCATGTAAATGAAAATTTGTTCTGGCACGGATTTACAAGTCATCGTGGCTGAGGGTTTGACAGTACTGGCATTAGATCAAACTACTTATGACACATTATGCGATTTTCGCGAGAAGGCCCCTCAGTATAGTGTAACACATTAGAGAGAAAGAAAAAAATCGCAAAATGTGCCTGAGCATACTTCTGCGACAAGGATTGGCTGGCCACTCTAGCAGACACATGTATTCGGAAAACAAAAGTAGAAGGATATATATATATATATATATATATATATATATATATATATATATAGACTAACAGTATAGCCTGGCGTTGCTCGGGTGTAATAAAAGCTTTAAAACTAAGAAAACTTTTCCTGGAGCTCAGACTCTTTGGACGTTGGCACAAAAGACTAAAAAGCAATAGTTGTTTCCAGTTAAAGCGAAACCGTAATCTGAAAGAAAAATGAATGGATGTAAGTTAAATTTTGATTTCCTGGTATCGATATCAAGTAAGTTTTTTTTCGTCGTAAACTGAATTTTGAAGGCTAAATAAGTCCTCTGAGTAAATGGTATCATGGCTGAGACTAAGAACTACAATTATACCTACTTAGAGCCAAACCCGAAGCAAAAACTAAAATAAAAGGGCTGAAAAAAAAAAAAAAAAAAAAAAAAAAAAAAAAAAAAAAAAATACAGACATGCAGGCAGATAAACAGATACGCACACACAAACATCTTGCCTTTTATATATGATCGATTTTCTGCACTATTGTAAGAACTGCAACCTTGAAACTTCTGAATATCGTTTCTTATGTCTTTGTCTATGAGTGTATCAAATTTGATTAAAATCGGACCACTCCTTTTGTAACCCGATTTTTTTCGATTATCGATATTTATCGGGGGTACCTAGACACAAAACGTAGCTAAGAACACTCGCAGATGCTTATAGTACAACTGTAAATTTTCAAGAAAATCGGTTCAGTCCTTTGGGAGTCTATAGGTAACGGACACACACAGACACACAAAGTTCCACTTATAAATAAGTTATATGTAGTCAAGCGAATGCAAATGGCAAACGATTATGCTAATAAATTCGATTACTTTTGCACGCTTTTCCAGCGCGTATGATATCTAACGAGCAATACTGAGTCAAATTAGACATGGTTGAGTAAATTAAAGTGTCTGCCACAGAACTTTTCAATTATTTACTAGTAAACCTGATCTTTTACTGCTCTTTGAATTAGTCTGTCACAAACTTGTCTGTCACAAACTTGTCTGTCCAAAAAAAAAAAAAAATGTTGGCGTAAGTGTTTATTTTGTTATGAATAGCACAAGGCCAAATATGAAACAACCACTGTAGATAGATGATTTTTCTAAGCGCCGCTTACATGTGGCACAAGGCCGAAAGTATGGGGTACTCAATTATGATTGAAGTCACTACTTAATTATAACAGGTTCTAGTAAGAAACTTGTTAACCATTACACTACGCCGAGGTGCCTCAAGTACTATAGATAAAAGTTTCTAATTATCATCAAATTGCTAAACCAGCGTTGCTCTCTCTCTCTCTGTGTGTGTGTATATATATATTAAAATACTTTAATCCAAAACGGAAAAGTATGAAGGTAAATCCCAAGAACCTGATCCTAATTAATATTAAAAATTTTAATATTAAAAAATGATACAGGAGGAGAGTAAGATAATCTAGTCCCTATCCGATATATATATATATATATATATATATATATATATATATACACACACACACACACACACACACGCGCGCGCACACACTGATTGTTTAATTATTTAGTTTCTGGTCATAATAAGGTTAGACCAGTGCACATTTGTATTAAAAAGTATTCAATACAATTATATAGTAGAACTTTTGAATATTTTCCATCTGTAGAAGAATTATTACGCGACTATGAGTAGTGTCTTCAGGCGATTTAAATGGTAGAAACCTAGGTCGCGTAATAACTCATTTACAAATGGAAAATACATACATTATATATATATATATATATATATATATATATATATATAATTGCAGTCATTAAAGAGGTGAAAGTTTCGTGTAAAGTTTCTAAACAGATTTAAAAGGGTTTAGTGTATCAGTTATCTGTTCGGAAAGTGGAATCGGTGAGCCCATTTGATGGGTCTGTCGGGAAATCTTACTCTCGTCGCAATTCGCCGGCTCATTCGTGGAAGAATGAGAAAACATATCACTACCGGCGCTACATAACGGTTCAGCGATGGAAAGTAAGACACCGAGATCACATTGGGATAGACCGACTATCCCAATGTGATCCCGATATCACCGACACATTGGGATAGACAAAGATGCATTCCAAAAGCCAAGCAGCGTATTAAGAAACAGAAAAGTAAAAACTTCGTTAGGAAAAAAAAAAGAAAAGTAAAAACTTCGTTAGGAAAAAAAAAAGAAAAGTAAAAACTTCGTTAGGAAAAAAAAAAGAAAAGTAAAAACTTCGTTAGGAAAAAAAAAAAGAAAAGTAAAAACTTCGTTAGGAAAAAAAAAGAAAAGTAAAAACTTCGTTAGGAAAAAAAAAAGAAAAGTAAAAACTTCGTTAGGAAAAAAAAAAGAAAAGTAAAAACTTCGTTAGGAAAAAAAAAAAAGAAAAGTAAAAACTTCGTTAGGAAAAAAAAAAAGAAAAGTATAAACTTCGTTAGGAAAAAAAAAAAGAAAAGTAAAAACTTCGTTAGAAAAGAAAAGAAAAAAAGAAAAAAAAAAGAAAAGAAAAAAAAGAAAAGAAAAAAAAGAAAAGAAAAAAAAAGAAAAGAAAAAAAAAAGAAAAGAAAAAAAAAGAAAAGAAAAAAAGAAAAGAAAAAAAGAAAAGAAAAAAAAGAAAAGAAAAAAAAAGAAAAGAAAAAAAAGAAAAGAAAAAAAAAGAAAAGAAAAAAAAAAGAAAAGAAAAAAAAAAGAAAAGAAAAAAAGAAAAGAAAAAAAGAAAAGAAAAAAAGAAAAAAGAAAAAAGAAAAAAGAGAATACTGAACTGCTACGTGATATCTGTCTTCGTATAGAGCACTGAATGTTGGACAGTCTCGTCAAAGATGAAAAAAGACGAAGTAACAGAAATATGGTTCTACAGTCATGCTGAGGATACCATGGACCGAACATGGGAGCAACGACGAAGTTTTTTTTTTTTTTATATAAAGTAGAAACAAAAAAGAAACACCAGGAAAAGGTAACCATAGAGTTATCTCCCTTAAATTCTTTAAGTTATTTGTTCATCACAGCTGTAGCCTGGCATTGAACTCAATTTTGGTGGGGGAATTCACTGGAAGTAACCAACGTCTATATTCACTGGATATAGCATAATGGAATCAGAATCATGACATCGCACATGGAATGAGAATGATGTATCCTAGTGCTCGAAATAAAGAGCTCGGTTCGAAGTTCCTAGTACCTGAAGAAGGCCGAAACGACGTAAACATAGCAATAAAGATGAGAATAACAGTTCGAACAATGCAAATAATGGGGGTGGGGAATCAGCCCTATGAATGGGAAGACATCATTAAATATGGTGCCGCATGGCCATTTCGGACATAAACTATGAGAGAAGTTATGGAATCAGTCAGTGCCATACGTGATACACGCTTTGGGCGATCATGTCTCCGGTAGTAGGTTGTCATTGCTTCTGCGATAGATTGGTTGCCAGCCAAAGCTATAGAACACAATCTGTCCTATTATTTAATCCATAATTGGAGAGAAGAGACGAATTAATATCTTTCCCAAAGGGTGTTTGTGCGTAAGTGAATGCAAGGAATTCAAGGGATAGTAATAAAAACCGAAACCCTACTAATGCATTAGTCAGTTAGTGCCGTATTTTGAGTTAACCTTGTCCCTCCAGATCTCACGGAGACATGACTGACTGTACAGAAAATTAACCCGCAGTAGGTTGCAATTGCTTTCTGCGGTAGACTGGTTGCCAGACAAGGCTACAGAACCCAATCTGTCATTATTTAACCCATAACCTGAGGAAGGTGACGGATTACTACCTTTCCCAAAGGTATTTGTGCGTAAGTGAATGCATGGAATTCAACTGGAATTCGAACTCTGCTCCACGATCTCTCGTTCCGAGTCGATATCCACTGCACATAACGCACATCCCTGCACCACAACGCAGCAACAATGGCTACTCTAGAATTGAACAGTTTAAAACTGTAGTGATCGGGGAAATATCCTCTTGATAGGAATTCACCGAGCAGTAGTTGGCGGGAAGAAGCTGTTTGAGTGGAACTTCTCACCAATAGAATACGGGAAGGAATGTGTGTGGTAGCAAAGCGGGTCATAGATGCGAAGATTAGATTTGCCGGAACTAAGCAATATAGTTCATCCGAACACTTTCCACGGAATTAGCGAGAGATTAGTTATTTTTTTGCCTTACGTGTCCAAAGGAACTCGTACAAATAAGAGCCTAACATTCTGAGATGCGTCATGAATCTGAACTTATTTTTCATTTTGGCGTCCCGTCAAGTCAACGATAATGTTTTGGAGAGGATAGAAACGAGAATGAAACTGATACTTAACATCAGGAAAATACAGTTGAAGTTCCTGGGACATGTAATAAGGAAGGAGGGCTTGGAGAATCTGATACTCAAAGGTTAGATTCGAGTGAGTTTTGTTTAAGGTGGGGTGTTATGGTATTTTTTTTATGTTCGGTTATAGTGAGAAGGTTGATTTGGTCAGATTTTGATAAAAAAATTGTTTTTATTCTTTTTTATTCTAAAAAACTGAAAATGTCTGCTACATTTGTATTCAATTTTTTTTATTATTATAATCGTGCCGTCCCAAGCAAAGCATTTTACTGCCACTGTTGAGCAGATGGTTACATAGGAGGTAATTTGTGAGAGAGAGTGAGTGAGTGAGTGAAAAAAGGGTTAGTGAGATAGTAGATGACTATTGACTTTACATTTGAATTCCTGAAGATTGTAGCTGTCGGAAAAGCAAGTAAACGGAAGGGAATTTCACAGGCGGGAAGTACGAGAGAAGAAACTGATGAAGTAGAATTTGCGTTTACAATTTATTGGTTTCACAATAAAAGGGTGGATCCTAGTTGCTAATCTTGTGGCTCGAGCAAATTCATGCAGGGGGCGGGGTACCAATAAGCTAAGTTCACCTGAGCAGAAGCCATGAAAGTATTTGTAAAAGAGACACAGGGAAGCCACATTGCGCCGGTGAGAAAGTGACTGCATCCGAGCTGCCAAGTCAGTATCGATCACATTACAGATTATCCGTTGGATTTTGTCAAGAACCCTTAGGTGGATAAGAGGGACACCCGACCAGATATGGCAGACTTTTTTTTTAATCGTACCATCCCGAGCAAGGCGGTAACGCCACTGATGTGCAGGGGGCTACGTAATAGTGAAAAGATTGGAAAAGAGAAAACCAGAAACCACATCCTAAACAGGGAACAAGGGATGAGCCTCTTAACCTGTTCAATAGATGTGGGTGGAATGTGAACCGGGCGATAAATAGATCTATTTATTCCAATTGAAAAAAAAAATGTGCAGGATTGTTTCAGACGGGAAAACTTCCTGGCCCTGCACAGAGAACCGACCTTCTTAGCAGCAGATTTAGCTATGGACTCTATCTAGTCATTCCACTTGAGGTCTGTTGTGAGAGTTAACCCGAGGAGGCGCAGTGCTTTACTTTCAGGTAGTAAAGACTGATCCATGCTCATGGGGAGGGATAGGAGCGATGTCTGTGGTGATTAATAGATAGCAGGTTCGTTTTAGAAGCATTAAAATTTACGAGCCATTTCTTGAGGTACACCTGTGTTCGTTTGATAGTATTGGGAGGTATGTCCGTTTAATTCTACCTTCATTGTGCAATCTGAGAAGAATGACTGGATTAAATCAAACAATTGTCCACTCATACCATAACCCAGTAGCTTGCATAGAAGGCCACCGTGCCAGACCTTGTCAAAAGTTTTGAAGATGTCTAGGGCAACAGTTCGGGCTTCGCCGTTCTTGTCGAGAGTCTGGTGTATATGCTCAGTGATGGTCGTGAGCATATCAACAATAGACCTGGATAAGCGGAAACCATACTGTTTGTCAGAGAAGAGTCTGTGAGATGCTGTACTATATCAGCATTAATGATGGCTTCGAACACTTTGCCAAAGATCGGTAGGAAGCTGATATCGGATTCGGATGGTTCTCCCGTATTTTTATATATAAAGGAACAACAGAGGAGGAGTTCCAGCAGACAGTAAAGCAAGAAGCAGAGAGGCAGTAGTTATAGAGTTTAGAGAGAACAGAATATTTTAGGAGCACATTTCTTCAGGACAATGATTGGTAGTCAGTCACCACCGCTCGCTTTATGGGGGTCAAGTTTTGAAAAGATTTTGGAGACCACCGATGGAGTTATGTGTATGTCAGGTCGGGGTGGGAAGTAGGGTACAGATATTCCAGACAAGTCCAGTGTCGAGTTATTGGAAAATCTACAGGCGTAGCACACAGCCTTGTTTGTTGAAGTGAGGACCTCAAATTCGTTGATTAGAGGCGGGATTGAGGGCTTGCTGCTGTTCAGCACATTTTTACAGAGCCCCCAGTAGTCTTTGGAGCCAAACTTACGGGATGCTATGCGCTGCTTCATTCTGGCTGTAAACATCAGCTTAGCTAAGTATCTTCTTGCACTCATTGCGAGCCGATGCAATGTTATGGTCCGACGTGTTACTCCAGAAAACCCAAAAGAAGTGATTTCGGTGTGCAATGGCGGCCGAGCAGGCCGAGGAGAACCAGAGAGTGGGTGGGATTTAAGTCTTAACTTCCTGGCAGGGATGAAAACATTGATGCCAGCCTTAACCCAAGAGGAGACCTCAGTTGCACAGTCTTCAACAGGAAGGCTAAATACTTTATTCCAAGTGACGTCACACAGGAAATCGCGGAACGAGTTCCAATCAGCTCTTTGGTAGCAGTATGGTATTCTGCTGGTCTGAGGCTCTTGGGTGGAGTGGGATTGGAGGGAGATCCTAATGGAAACTACCGCATGGTCAAAGTTTCCGAGAGGGCAGAGTTGTTTAACGTTGCAAGTGTCCGGGGTGGAGGTAAAGCAGTAAATCTAGTAGTGAGTCGTGTTCATTAGGGTTGTCAGAGAAACGCGTAGGGAACTCCACTACCTGCGTAAGGGACCGAGTGATTGAAAAATTCATGGTATGGACACCAGCAAGATCTGTGATGGAGTTCTCCAGTCACTTGGCGTTGTGTGCGTTAAAGTCGCCAAACACAACTATATGGGCAAACGGATGAGAGGAAATGGCCTTGTCGATATTATTAGAGATACTGTCAAGAACGGAACAGTTGAGAGATGAGGGGGAGCGGTAGAGAAAGAAGAGATAGCTCACAGAGCTTAGAATGGAGAAACGGAAACACATAAGAGTGATGTATAGATTCAAGGGAGATTACCCTAGCTAAAGGAAGGCGTTCGCTGACGTAAACACCAAGCCCATGCGTGTGGACATTGGAGTCTTTCCTGAACAGAGGAAGGTAGCCAGGACGTAGAATTCAGAAGAGAGTATAGAAGGATCAAGATTAGTTTCGCAAATTTTTTTTCCTTAAAAAATGTGTTAGGGTAATAATTTTTTTCTTATAGAAAAGTCTGCTTTTATGTATATATTTCTATAAAAGTGTAATTTTATACTTTCATAGTGTTTTGACCTTAGTTTGGGGCGTTAACTATTTGTCCATAGCTGGAACCTTAACAGGTGCTACCACACCGGGTCAGGGTGGACCTGAGAACAACAACAATTAAGAGGTGGTTCAATGCTCCTCACAGTCTTCCAATCAGAGGCCTTGCAGTTGGATGCAGTTTACCGTCATGCCCAGAACCCTCACAGGTCAGATAGAGGGAAAGGGTGACAGGGGAAAGAAACTTGATGGGCTTGAGCAAATGGATGGCAGAGTGGAGATTGGGAGGGGTAACAGGAGAAAGCGTGTCAAGTGCTACTAGGGATAGGAAGATGTGGAAAACCATGATCGCCTACGTCCTGAAGGAACAAGGCACATAGAAAACTTTCGATGGGTTGCGTATGGGCTGACGTTTGTGAGTCAGCGAAATTCATACTGTGATTTACAGTCAGATTAATATAATACTGATCATATTTCAAAGATGTATATCTTTTTCAACAATCCGGTATAATCCTAGTCCCAGGTAAAATACAGCTTCGGATTGTGTCCAATAATGTGGAGGCTGTTCTATCTGGCAACTGCCTGACTAGCTAAACCAACTTCGACTTAAAATTTTAATTCCTTGGAGGTAATATTTGCGACATGAAACTTTACATTCTTTGAGGTGACTTAACAGAAAAGATCCAAAAATGATTTACCATTTCTGTAAATATATTTAGTATATAGGTTTAATTCAGTCAGTTAAGTGCCATACGTGATACACGCTTTGGGCGATCATGTCTCGAAAGAGACATGACTGACTGGGCAGAAGATTATCCGGCAGTAGGTTGCCATTGCTTTCTGCGGTAGACTGGTTGCCAGCCGAGGCTATAGAACCCAATCTGTCATTATTTAACCCATAATTGTAGGGAATAGGGTATTTGTGCGTAAGTGAATGCAAGGAATTCAACTGGAATTCGAACTCTGCTCCCCGATTTGTCGTTCTGAGTCGATATCCATTGCACCACAAGGCACATCCAATTAGTTTAACGTCTAATTAGTTAGTTTTATAAAAAGTTACTCAATATTTCTCAGTATCCAGGTGGCACAGTTTTTACAAAAAGGATTTTAAAAATTTTATTATCCTGAGCAGGATTAATTAAAAAAATGCGTTAAAGTAAATATACTTATTTAAGGTCTAATTCAATTAGCTTTACAATTATGATATTTCTGCTCGGGTAAAGTAGTAATTGATTCTTTGTTAGGCTCATTAAGAGGGGAATAAGTCACAAAACATCGTGAAAAATTTCAGCACGTGGTGGCACTAAAATTGCATTCGTTTTTGGGCACTGAGAACTTTTACTACGCCATTTGTAGTAAATGCAATAAAATATATTTTTTGGGCGGACCTGTACGACCGGCCCAACCCCACTGTAAATTTTTTGCTTTTCATTTTTATTTATTAATCTGGCACTTCTATTACTTCAAAAATCATGATAGTCTCTGTTCAGTATTTGAAATATTCTTTTTCTATGTGTTGCATTTCTTCAGGAAATTGGCGGTCATGGCTATTCCGCAATTTCCTGTTCTTTGAATCTCTATAATTTTTGTCATTTAGCCATCTCCCCCATAAATTTCTCCGCCATCCGTTTACTCAAGCTCTCCAGGTAGGTTATGCATTTCTTTCCTGCTCTGTCATCTATTTACTCACGCTCTCCAGGTATGTTATACATTACTTTCTTGCTCTGTCATCTGTTTACTCAAGCTCTCCAGGTAGGTTGTGCATTTCTTTCCTGCTCTGTCATTTTATTACTCAAGCTCTTTCTTTCCTTCCTCTGTCTCTCTTACATTCAATCTGTCTTGTGAATAACAATTTTCCAAGCCCCCTTTCCTATTTATGTGCCACAGAAATTTTGAATTACTCTTTCTGATTTTAAGTATAATTTTCCCTTTTGTTGCTATTTCTCTAGAACTTTGTCGTTGCTTACATGTTCGGACTGTTGTATTCACAGCATGCTTCTGTACAAAAATATTTGTTCCTTCAAGTCTCATCAACTGTGAGAATACTGTTATGCATTCACTGCATTATGAGAGGACTGATTTTGCACAGCATTCCAGTAATCTTTTTTGTTTCTGTTGCTTCAAGTGTATCTCCTCAAAGATAAAAACATTCACTGCATTATGGGAGGACAGATACTGCACGACATTATAGGACTCATTCTTTGTTTTCTGTTGCTTCAAGTGTCTTTATCTTTGAGAATTTACTGCATTATGGGAGGACATTGTTAAGTTATGGCAAATTCTGCGGAAACCCCAAGAATAGCTTTACTCGACCTCAAAAATCGAATGTTTCCAATTTGGGGGATCTATTTACTAAAACGTTGTATGAGAAACTGAGCACCCCCTAAAAATCTCTTAATATTGAGTTTTTTTCCAAACTGGTTTTGCTAATCTGAAAGTTTGGAGTCTAATCGATAATAATGCACTGACAAGTCAAAAAATAAAAATAAAAAAAATTACAGATGGGGGGGGGGGCGGTCGTACAGGTTTTTTTTTTATAAGCGTTTCACCCCGAGCAAGGCATGTCACTGCCACTACTGTGCAGGGGGCTACGTAGAGAGGAGAAAGGCTGGTTAAATATAGGACATAATAGAGGGTGGGTGATAGGCGGGTGAGGATACCGAGAATGAGGGTTGGGTAGATGAGAGTGTTGTGAGAATAGTTGGGAGTTAGTGTGATAGGAGGTGTCTATTGACCCTACATTTAAACACCTGGAGATTGTAACTGTCGGGAAAGCAGACTTGTGGAAGGGAGTTCCACAGGCGGGAAGCGCGAGAAAAGAAGCTGTTGGAGTAGAATTTACGGTTACATCTTATTTGTTTAACTGTAAAAGGGTGGGACCTAGTTGCTAATCTAGTATCTCGTGTAAATTCGTGCTTGGGCGGCACCAGTGATCTAAGCTCATCGGAGCAGAAGCCATGAAAGTACTTGTAGAAGAGGCACAGGGAAGCTACATCACGCCGGTGTGAGAGCGGCTGCAGCCGGTCTGCCAAGTTAGTATCAACCACGTTACAGATCCTCCTTTGTATTTTGTCAAGAAGCCCAAGGAGAGCAGCAGGGGCACCCGACCAGATATGGCAGCAATATTCAATACACGGGCGGATGGTAGATTTGTATATGTGCAGAATAGTTTCAGGTGGGAAAAATTTCCAGGCCCTGCACAGAGAGCCGACTTTCATAGCAGCAGATTTGCCCGCCTATTTTATTTTTTATATATATATATATATATATATAAATTCATCACTGTTAAATGTTTCGCGTAATCCTCAGAAGGAGAGAAAAAGAAAATGAAGGGAAAAATAAAAAACGAAAAGGAAAAATAAGAAAATTAAAAATCGTAAATGCATCGGGATTTTTTTTTATTTTACACAAAAGAAATTTTTTTTTTTTTTTTCCACTTATGATTACGTTTCTAACAATACATCCAATACTTCATTGTCTATTTACGATAAATCAGAATTTACCAAACGAAATGCGTTAGGACAGTCTGCTAATGTTAGATTATTATAAATGATTATCAAATGTGGGGCGGAGGGAGACATAAAAACAATAATGAGTAAATCTAAGTTCGATCCCACCCCATAGACACACACCCCATTTTTATGGTCTCGAGTTTGAAGCGAAAGAGAATTCTAGGCTGTAATTATCAATTTACTCTCAAACAATTAAAGGCGTAACTGAAAAGTGCGCAACTAAATACAATCACTATACCAAAAAATAAAAAAAATTGGAGGGGTAATCAGTTGTTAAAAGCAGGGAAGAGAAGTTAGATGCTAAAAATGGAGGGGAGGGGATTAAAGCGAATGCTGAAGTCTAAGAATTTTTAGAGTGTTTTTTTTTTTTTTTTTTTTCTAACGAGAGTGCGAGTTAATACGGTGCCATACGTAATACACGTTTGGGTGATCATGCCCCCCCCCCAAATATATATATATATATATATATATATATATACGCATACAGAACTGACTGGGCAGAATATTTTCCCGCAGTAGGTTGGCTGCAACCAAGGCTATAGAACCCAATCTATCCTGTTATTTAATTTCTAGCTGGAAAGAGAAGAGATGGATTAATATTTTTCCCCAAGGGTATTTGAGCGAATGCAACGAATACAACTAGAATTTGAATTCGAGCCGATATAACGATAGTATACATAAAATAATTCTATGTATTTACATGTCTAAATTCTTATGTACTCTCTGTGCATATACACACACACTTTATTTTTTTAATCGGTTTTACCCTATGCAAGGCCGTAAGCCACTAATGGTTACAGGCTGTGGAGAAAATTTCAACAAAAACATTGAGCGGGAAGAGGAAAGAATAACCAGGTGGGGGGGGGGGGCAGTAGATAGCGATTGACATTACATTAAAATTTTTGTAGATTAAGTTGGTTGGAAAGCATGAAGCTGGAAAAAACTGCGAGAAAAGAAACTAATATATATAACTAAGTAACTATAAAATTTATCTTTAAACACGTCTCTTATAAACCCACCGAGTATAAACGCGGAGGGGAAAAAATGGTAACAAAAAAAGAAACGAACCAAGCACTTGAACATTAGTCAAAGTACGAGCCGAAAGAAAAAAAAAACCCGAGACAATGAACCTAACACGTAAAGCGCTCAATACAATAGCAGAGCAAATAAATAAGTAGCCAACGTAGAGCCAACGGACCTACCTAAGTTTCACCTAAATGGATCATCAGGGTAAGTTGGTTGGTGAAACCTAGGTAGGTCCGTTGGCTCTACGTTAGCTACTTATTATATATATATATATATATATATATATATATATATATATATAAACGATGCTATTGCAAGTGACAGAGTCACATACGTGCTGCAGCCCAGGGGAAAATACTAGAGGGCTCTTAAAGGCCCAACTATATAGTCTTGTCCACCTGATAAAACTAAAAATATACAAATAAGGACACAGATTTGTTTATTTTCAGATTTAATGGGCATCGGTGAACCAAATTTGAAACAATTCAGTCAGAGAGTAGTTAAAAAAGACCTTCTCTAGCTAGTTGTTTCGGGTCTTTTTAAATTCGATGAAGAAGGGGATCCATTTAGATTCGTCGGATTATTGTTTTTTATTTATTTATTTTTAGTCTAAAAGAAGTGTTTCACACCAAAATAGCATCATCTAAAAAATAAAATAAAAAACACGGGGAGAGGTCGAACATACGTAATAAAGGAGCCCCCAAATTCCATTACCCTGATTATGACAACATTGCTGCTCCAACGTTTTTAACTGCGACGGTAACGTAGTTAGAAATTAACCCCCTGAGAAACATGTTCGATGTCTTGATAAGACATTGACTGCGGCACATAATTGTTGACTGAAATCTCCACTTAGCATTGAATTATTATTTATTCTGTTCATTCTATGAGAGTAAGCCGGAGAAAAAAATAACCGAAATTCTAGTAAATAAATATTAAAAAAAAAAAAACAAAACAAAAAAAACTGTCGGTCGGTTTGTTAAATCGTTTGTTTTTTTAAGGGACTGCACTGCAGTTTTGTACTCCCAATAACCGCAGTTGTATTTTGCTGTTAAAATTAAATTTTTCTTGTTTACTTTCGAACAGAAAAATGGCTTTTTAACAAATAAAACGTCCTTTCAAAGTGGCAATAAATTTAGCAACAATTTTGTTTATACAAAGAAATTGTAAACATCGTTTTTATCCTTTTTAACTTTCGGTTAGTCATACATTTTTAAATTTGTTAATTTAAGTTTTTAAAGGTGGGATTTAAAAAGAAATTATATAGCAAAAATAATCACTAACGTAAATTAAATCAATTTACTTAATATTTAAATGCAGTGAAAATATTTGTAAATTAACGCCAGTGGGGTTTTGCCTAACCAAAAGTCATTAACAAAATAGTTTGAAATGCGTGGTTATAGGATTTTAAATTTTTTAGGAAGTGGTTTGGAACAAAAAATTTAAAAGTACCTTCTTGTCTCTCGGTATTACAGTCATTCTTCATTGCACTACTAATTACAAATATTATTTTATATATAATAATAATTACAAATTTATTTTATTACCAGGTATAGCAAACAAAGAAGTTTAGTAGCAGTTTTCGGCTTTTTTGTCTTTGAAACTGAAATAAATCAAATCAAATAAATTACCTTTTTTTTTTTTCATTGTGGTGATGGTTGTTCGTTGGTTCTCGTTTTCTTTCTTTCTCTCTCTATTTATATATTAATTTATTTGTTGAAACATTATTTTTAGATACACGGATTTTTGAGTAAATACCGTATTTTTTTATAAACAGTATCTACCGGCTTAAATAATCGAGAAACACGAGTATCAAAATAACGTTTAAACAAATTAAAAAAGAATATGTCGGAGTTGGATTTCTTCGTGTATGTGTAATCGCGGTTTTAAAACGGCTTATTGCACATAGACGGATTTAAGTGGAATATAACCACGTGACCCGACGATTAATGTCGAAAACACAATTCCTACTTATCGTCATTATCGAATCTGACACACACGCACGCACGCACGCACGCACGCACACACACACACACACACACACACTTTCGCTCTCTCTTACATAATCCAAAATAATTTTATTTGACCCAATGCGTGGAGAGAGATCGATAATTATTATTACTTTTAATCAACTGTTATTTTAATTACGGAAGGATATATATTTTTATTTTGCTCACTTCACTTATTAACTTCCATTCTTTCACTGTCATACGTTCACTTTCGAGACATGATCGCCCAAGCGTGTATCGCGCATGGCACTTAACTGACTGTCATACGTTCACCCTCTGTATAACTGTTTTTCTCCTCATGTATTGAGCACCTCGATGTTGTTTTAAGGGTTAGCATGCTTGTCTCACTAGTAGAATCATTACAATTTTAGTAGTGAGTTCGATCCTCACTGGGTATCCCTGACTTTGTACCACATCTGACATACGCTTAGAAAATCACCATACATATGGGTATTTGGATACCTGGTGTAGAGTAGCAAGCTTGAAGAATTACATTTCGGTCATCACACTTTCAAACTTGTGCTTAGAAAATCGCCAAACAAAAATTTAACCAATTTCACACTCAAACGGAATGTATAACAAGTCAGTCAGTTAAAGTGCCGTACGTGATACACGCTTGGGCGATCATGTCTCGAAAGAGACACGACTGACTGGGCAGAAGATTATCCCGCAGTAGTTTGCCATTGCTTTCTGCAGTAGACTGGTTGCTGACCACTCTGTCCTGCTATTTAACCCATAACTGGAAGGAAGAGACGGATTAATACCTTTCCCAAGGGTATTTGCGCGTAAGTGAATACAATGGATTCAGCTGGAATTCGAACGCGGCTCCCCGGTCTCTCGTTCCGAACCAATATCCACTGTACCACAACGCACATCCTTGTATAACAAGACCGAGGTTAAAAAGTGAGATTTCTGAGTGTAAATGGGATCTTAGGCTAATTATAGTTCAGGTCCTCGTCTCTTCCAATTTAGGAGACGACAGGCTTCATCACGAAGGAAAAACGAATTAAGTGACACTCTATTGATATCATATTAGTTTTGACTTTTAGACTTAAAAGGAATATATACAGTTAAATAAAAAACAATGCTTTTAATTTTTAGGTACAATAGTCTAAAAGAATTTTCGAATAAAAAATATTTAGGTATATCCAAGGATTCGCTAAAAACTAAGCAAATATGATGAAAAAATACCTGAAACTTTATAACTTTATCGTTAAAATCTTTGAAAGATCAAAGGTTTTTGGATTATTAAATTATATTTTTTTTATCTATTTTAGAATGTTCGAAATTTTAGTTAAATATTTTGTTTTCCTTTTTCTTTAGCTAGTGACCATAATTGGTATGGTAAATTTTAGTCTTTTTGCGGTGAAAAATATTGATTTGGAAATTCTTGTAAAATCAAATAATTGTTGGATTTTTCTTTTTTTTTTTTTTTAATCATATCACCCCGAGCAAGGCGGTAACGCCACTGAAGCGCAGGGGGCTACGTAGGAGTGAAAAGATTGGAAAAGAGAAAGCCCTAAACAGGGAACAAGGGATGAGCCTCTTCACCTGTTCAATAGACGTGGGTGGAGTGTGAACCAGGCGATAGTTAAACTTTAGGGATTCATTCATAAATTTATTAATTTTTTTTTTCAGTTTCTTTTTTTTTAGAAATCTCTGTAAAAAAATTTTTACGTCTGTTACACCCCCCTACACACACTTATTTAATACTATAAAATTTCAAGAAATTCTTTTTTGTAGTGCCTAATGTTTATATTAGTTATAAGGACAAGTCCTCGGAGCGGAGAATTTAATTCATGATATTTATTTGATCAAGACTCCAGTTCGAGAACATCTGCGCTTCATCTTAAACAAAAAACAAAAACAAAACATGTAATAAAACTAAGACGTTATTTAATTATTAGCTTTAATTTAAGCTTTTTATTCTTTTAAGAAAAAAATAGTTTTTGATGAATAATGAATTTTTACAGGAATTGTTTTCATTTTTTAATTTTAATTAGAATAATTTATAAACTTTTAAAATCATGTATTGGAGCAAACAAGTGATATTGTTAATAAATTAAGTCTGTATTTCTTAATTATAAATAGAAAAGCTCACTACAATTCAAAGAACCCAAATATTTAAGAAAGAATTTAGAATATTTTATGTTTATAAACGAGCCTATACTTGTATATACGAATGTCCAAATGCGATATTATCTAAACATATTTATAAATGAAAGTGTGTATGTGTGTGTGTGTGTGTGTGTGTGTGTGTGTGTGTCCGTTACCTATAGACTCCGAAACGGCTGAACGATTTTCTTGAAAATTTACACAGTTGTACGATAAGCGTCTGCGAGTGATCTTAGCTAGGTTTGTGTCGAGGTACCCCCGATAAATATCGAAAATCGATAATCGAAAAAATGGGGTTATAGAAGGAGTGATCTGATTTTAATCAAATTTGATACACTCATAGACAAAGACATAAGAAACGTTAATCAGAAGTTTCAAGGTTGCAGAAAATCGATAATATATATATATATATAAGGTAAGACATTTGTGTGTGTCTCTGTTTATCTGCCTGTATGTCTGTATTTTTTCCAGCCCTTTTATTTTAGTTTTTGCTTCGGGCTTGGCTCTAAGTAGATATAATTGTAGTTCTTAGTCTCAGCCATGATACCATTTACTCAGAGGACTTATTTAGCCTTCAAAATTCAGTTTACGACGAAAAAAACTAATTTGATATCGATACCAGGAAATCAAAATTTGACTTACATCCATTCATTTTTCTTTCAGTCTACGGTTTTGCTTTAACTGGAAACAACTATTGCTTTTTAGTATTTCGTGCCAACGTCCAAAGAATCTGAGCTCCAGGACCATAGATTAGTTTTAAAGCTTTCATTACACCCGGGCAACGCCGGGCTATACTGCTAGTAAGAAAATAAAAGTTAAAATGTATTATCAATTTTCATTCTCCAAACAGACATCTCCGTAAGTAGGACTATCTAGTCAAAATATCTAAAATTCAATAAAATCTTAGATTGCTTAGAGAATATTTTCCTAAATTTTTATGATTACTACGCAGTTAAAAAAAAATAATATAAATGACAACGTCACCTTCGTCAACTTATTGTTAATGTCCCGCTTAAAAGAAATGCTTAAACATACAACTATTAAGAGAATTGTCAACACCTTATAAAAATGCACCCACCTCCATGTTAAACAAATGATTTTCTACGATATTTTAAATTTTAAACTAAAAAGCAAATAATTGTTTTAAATGAGATTAATTAAACTTGAGTAAATCTTTCTCAAATTTTAGGAAAGTCTATGTTTGAAAGATTTTTTAATAAAGAGAATTACGTTGTGTTGACAGATTTGTCGATATGGACAATTTTATCGTTTTTACTGGTAATAATAATAATAATAATAATAATAATAATAATAATAATAAAATCCCAGACACTTTAAATTCATCTTGAAATATAGCAAAGTACTTTGCATGTTGGTAATATCAAAATAATCTATTAGATTGAAATTAAAACTAAAATAAAAGCTTTAAGAAATGTTTTCATTTTTAAAAACGCATTTTAAACCTTAGATACAGGTTTTCTTTAGAGCTACCCCTCGCCATACATATATATATATATATATATATATATATATATATATATATATAGTCCTTGAACCGCCAGAAGAACGCTGTATAAGAAACTGAGAGTCCGCATGACACTTTAAGTCGTAAGAAAGAAACAATTTTTGAGTTACGTTATTATATTATATTGTATTATATTATATTATATTGTATCATACAACAAGCAGGGTCTTCCAAAAGTAACCTGGGTATTTTTCATACATTTAATCTTTTTTTTTTTTCATAACTTAGATTAACATATGATTATACCCATCTTTTTATCTTAAGTTGTTAATATTTATCGTAAATTCTGAAAAAAATATATAAAATATCTATCTATCTATCTATCTATCTATCTATCTATCTATCTATCTATCTATCTATCTATCTATTGTTCAAAAAGTTTTATATCTATATATCTTGTTAAATATAAGAGACAATGAATGTCTATTATGTTTAATCATGAGCCGTTCTAAACGTCGTATTTTGGCTTTAATTTCAGTTGAAAATAAAGACAAAAATTCTCCAACATTTGGATAATTTTTTATTCATTTGATTCTAAGCTTTCGGCTCACATGAGCCATCTTCAGAGAGGTTATTAAGACGGTAACACAATAACATCCACCATCAGCGACGATTTTATTTTGTGTTGACATAAAACTCCGCTAGGCAACGGCAATAGTTACCAAAAATAACAAACGCAGTTCGCAAATTTGCAATGCGGTTCTATGACGTCACACCGCGTGATAGCGCGAAATGACAACAGAACCATATATTTAAATGCAATGTAATGTGTTATGACCAGATTTAAGCGTGATTTTATTAAGTGTGGGTTGTTTGGATTTACATGGCCTCCAATATCCGAAGGTTCTTTTTACTGTGTGTATGAGTAAGGATTATTGTATTATTGACTAAAAAAATCTGTCTGATATTACCTGTATGTTTATGTTTTTCTGAGAAAAGTTTTTTTATATATATATATATAAACTGACGGAGAAAATATTTGTTACTTAATTTTTATGAGCGTTTTCATAAAATTTCTATCATTTATTTTTCCCGATGTATTTTTTAGTCTCTCAAATTATATTCGTCTCCCAAATTTTCGAACTTTAAAAATGTGTTTTCGAACGAATTACTCACGCCTTCATCAAGAACTTTCCTTTCCACAAACAACCTTATCCAAATTGCGTTATCATTAAACAGAAATTCCGTTTCGATACCTGTATTGATTTGTTTGTTTGTTTTATTTAAAGCCGAAACATATCTTTGTACAATCATTTTGCATTAATAATTCTAAAGTAACATATGATTTTTTAGATACAAGCAGAAGCCCTTTAACTGGGGGGAGATGGATTCATGCCTTTCCCCCGGCTAAGTTCATGTAACTAACCAAATTGGATTTCGATCGATAGATTTGTATATACTAAAATAAAAACATCGATTAACTTTACCCTTACTATATTATTGATGAGATAAATTGAATAAAATAAATACATTAAAATTTCCGTATAATCATTATTATACATAAATTGAGATAGCAATTAAAAACTATAGGTAAACCGAAGGGGCTAAATGAGGTGGTATTCGGGGTTTAAATAAAATTTTAAAAGAAGGTACTAAATCAGATGTTAAATTGTTATACATGATTTTGCAATTTTTACTATCTTACCGTATCAAAAAATTTATAATTCTAGAGATCAATTACGCTACTGGAAACATTTTTGTTTTTTGTTTTGCTTTTAGATACAATTTTTTTCATATTTGTTTTCTGGTATAAGACGTTTAGGCTTTTCCCCCGTTGTAAGACTTTATTAAAAGTTTTAG
The DNA here is from genome assembly GCA_037127315.1 of Ascarosepion bandense. Taxonomy (NCBI): domain Eukaryota; kingdom Metazoa; phylum Mollusca; class Cephalopoda; order Sepiida; family Sepiidae; genus Ascarosepion; species Ascarosepion bandense. Next base: position 4,055,196 of record JBBBDQ010001417.1, read on the forward strand.
AAGCAAATAAACAAAGGAAGAAAAACAAAAAATTGAATTTTCTGACTTAATTCTTAGACAAAGTATAAAGCTAGACACAATTGTAGTGTCATAGAATCCAAGAGGACAAATTTAGTCTTCTATTTAGTTTTAAAGTTTATCAAATAGTTGGCGGAGGAGGGAGGCTAAAACAGCCTCCTATAAGGCTGTTGTTGATATAGAAAATCATTAGGAATTAGAATACTTCAACAATGCGTTATATAACAATTTTTTATAAATAAGTATTACAAATGATTTTTACTATGAAAATACATTGCAATTTTTTTTTAACATAAAAATACAATGCGAATTATTTTTAATATAAGGATGTATTGCAAATCAATTTTTACGATAAAAGTGTATTACAAATGAATTTTACTATAAGAATGCATTGCAAATGAATTTTACTATAAAAATGCATTGCAAATGAATTTTACTATAAAAATGCATTGCAAATGAATTTTACTATAAAAATGCATTGCAAATGAATTTTACGATAAAAATGTATTACAAATGAATTTTACTATAAAAAAGCATTGCAAATGAATTTTACGATAAAAATGTATTACAAATGAATTTTACTATAAAAATACATTGCAAATGAATTTTATTTAAAAAAAATGCACTGCAAATGATTTTTACTATAAAAATACATTGCAAATTAATTTTACTATAAAATACATTGCAAATGAATTTTACTATAAAAATGCATTGCAAATGAATTTTACTATAAAAATGCATTGCAAATGAATTTTATTTAAAAAAATGCACTGCAAATGATTTTTACTATAAAAATACATTGCAAATTAATTTTACTATAAAATACATTGCAAATGAATTTTACTATAAAAATGCATTGCAAATGAATTTTATTTAAAAAAATGCACTGCAAATGATTTTTACTATAAAAATACATTGCAAATTAATTTTACTATAAAATACATTGCAAATGAATTTTACAAGAAAATGCCCTGCAAATAAATTTTACTAGAAAATGTATTGCAAATAAATTTTACTATAAAATGTTGCGAATGAATTTTAATTAAAACATTACATCTGATTTTTACTATAAAAATACATTTCAAATGATCTTTACTATAAAAAAAAATACATTGTAAATATTTCAGTATTCGCAAATCAAGTTACGATGACTAGTTAAGAAAGCCTTCATTTGCTCTAATAATTACATCGAAAGAGATACAACAAATACTAAAAAGACATTTGCCTATATATTAAATAAAGAATATTTCATGAGATATTTGCATTCTAAATCATCTTGTGTATGTATCATTCGACTCTTTATCAAAGTTTATATTCACGTTAAACATTACATATAAAGTCACACCGGAATTAGCTTAAAAAAGAGTTCATTTTAACCAAAGCCTACTAAGGTAATTGCGAATGATTCTCACAATAAAGATGGCAAATTATTTTTACAATAAAAATCATTGTAAATTTAATTTACTATAAAAATAGATTGTAAATTTATTTTACTATTGAAAAGTCATTGTAAATTATTTTACAAGAAAACAAAAGCCAATTATTCTAAGTAGTATTTATTACACAGTCACTATAAAAAGACGTTCTAAATTTGATTTACTATAAAAATTTATTGTAAATTTATTTTATTATAAAAAGTCATTGTAAATTATTTTTACAAGAAAATTCCATTGTAAATTTAATTTACTATAAAATCCATTGTAAATTTAATTTACTATAAAATCTATTGTAAATTTAATTTACTATAAAATCTATTGTAAATTTAATTTACTATAAAAATCCATTGTAAATTTATTTTATATAAAAAGTCATTGCAAATTACTTTTACAAGAAAACAAAAGCTACTGTCAATTATTGTTGTTTTTTATTAAACAGATTCACTAAATTTCCATTCACTCTCATAGTTACATATCAAGTGCCGTAGCAATTTCTGTTGGAAGCATTTAAAAATATTTACTTGTATTTTAGCTACAGCTGCATTTGAACCCACTATTCGTAGATAATGTTTGTGTTTTCCTCATCATCGCCTACTGATTTACTTGCAACACAACTACATTTCTACATAAGGTTTCTGTTTTTCAGTACTCAGAAACTCTGCATTATCGGGCGACGTAGAGAAATGCTTCCAATTATTAGCATAAACTTAGTTCTACCAAATATTGTACATGAAAAAGTTAGAAATAAAGGGAATGTCATAGGTCAGAAATAAATGCAAGCATTAGTAGCGAGTTAGGTTTACTTTGGGTTTATATGAAAATGCATTGTTAAAGTTATTTGTAGAACTGTATCGCAAATGAAAGAAAAAGATATTCTATGATCAAGAATTAATACAAGCGTTACTAATAGAATACAGTTGTTACACATAAAATGTTAATACAGTATTTTGCTTTAAAAAGCATGGCAATAAATTATACTATAGAACTGCATTGTGAATTATTTTATTACGAGTGGGCCCGTGCCGTTTAAAATGACGACAAAATATTTATATCGATATGCCGTCTAAAATGACGGAAAAATATTTATATCGATATGCCGTCTAAAATGAAGGCAACATATTGATGTACCTACTATTGAGTATCTTACATTACGACATAAGAAAAATAATAATAATCCACCCCCCTTGATCGTGACAAGATGGAAATATATATGTATGTGTGAAACTCAAAGTCGTGTGTAAAACATAGGATTGTATACTAACACACACACACACACACACATACACACACACACACACACACACACACACACACATTGGTTCTTATAAGAGAGAGAATTTTTTTTCACTACTCGAAAATATAATTATTGCAAAAAATAAAGTAAAATAATAAAACACTGTTAAAAAGCGAACATGCGGCAAGAGCTTTCATAACTGGTCATAAAGTTTAATAATTGGTAGTAAAGAGAATGAACTGAGCCGATACTGCCTCGCTATTGTTTCTCCCCCCTCTCTCTCTCTCCATTAGCGTGACAGGAGGCATATATATATATATATATATATATATATATATACAAATAAAATTTAGAGGGAGAATAACTATTTTCCGCATGTCAGTTTAAGACATGCATTGTCAACCCCGTTTAATCAAAGAATGAGGAAAAATTCTAATACTGGAGGCAGGGGCTAGTTAAGGAAGGGGTGGGGGAATGTTGGCTATTATAGGGTTAAGCTTGAGGACTCTTAGTAGTAATTTCTCTTCTGGTAGTGGGAGGCATGTGAGTTGACCATTGGTAGGTAGGAGGGAAAAGATTACTGCTTTGCCATATTTTTAAAAAAATTCTATTGTGACTAAATGGAAGAATGAGATAATTATATATATATATATATATATATATATATATATATACAAATGTACAACGCTCTTTATTATAATAGAAAGGATAGAAATACATTGTAATTAATTTTACTGTAGAAATGCGTCCCAAATGAAAGGTCAGAAACGCGTATGTTTGAATACAGAATAAAGCTATTATTATATTCTATCATTTTTCCCGGTGTTTCTAAATAATTTAAAACAATATTTCCATTGTTTCGAATGCTGATTTTATGGGCAGATGATAAGCTTTCCACTTGAAGAGAGGCTTAAATTGCAGCCTCACCCCCGGACCACGGAGCACTATACGCACGAATCTAAGAATAGGCTTGTTTTGTAGCTGAAATATTTTACGTCGGTATGAGGACACTGTTCGAGTTCAGGTTAAACCTCGATACTTTTGAAAACTTAATATTATTTAAAATATTGACGCAGCATGATCTTCATTTGAGGAGGTGCCAAACTAAACAAAGCTAATAAATAACTGTAATTTTTACTTTTACCGTTATTTTTTATTAATTAATTAATTTATTTATTTATTTCTCCCAGACTCTCTTTACATGCATGTACATGTAAAGAAAAAAGTAAAACTTATTTTAACCGATGCGTTTCATCTTCTGAGGGTGTCTATCAAAGCAAATGTAGACGCATTTGCCTTAATGAAGTCTCTCAGAGGACGAAACGCTTCAGCTAAGATAAGTCTTCCGTTTGTTTTTATTTATATTGTCATTTTACAGATATACTCTATCTGAGATGTTTACATATATATGTAGGCAAATAGCAATCTTTAAATACTTACTAGTTTACTCATGGCTTCCAAAAATGATGGTCATAATTGGAGTAGATAGATCTAATTGGAGTAGATAGATCTATCTATCACTCGGTTCACACTCCACCCACGTCTATGGAACAGGTGTAGAGGCTCATCCCTTGTTCCCTGTTTAGGATGTGGTTTCCGGCTTTCTCTTTTCCAATCTTTTCACTCTTATGTAGCCCCCTGCACATCAGTGGCGTTACTGCCTTGCTTGGGGTGATACGATTAAAAAAAAAAAAAAAAAATTTGTGTTTATGATGTATAAAATGTCGATAAACTTTGTTGTTCCGTTTTTTCGATTCAATATTTCTTGAATAATAAAAAAAAAAAGAAGAATTAAGTCAGGATAACAATTGATCATATGCCTTGCCCCCATTCTATGAACGAAACCAAGTGTATTAAATGGAACGTTTAATTAAACAATTATAATAAAAGGGGAAGAAGAAAATTTAATTCCCTTAAATGAATCAATGAAAACTAAAACGTCTTTAAAAGCACAAACACACACACACACACACACACACACACACACACGCACACACACACACACACACATATATATATATATATATATTGTCATCCGCAGACAGATCTGTTTCGCCGTATCACAGCTCATCAGTATGTGTACATACATATATTTGGTCAGCAATCTTTCTTTTAAACATGTTTCGTTTAAAAACAGCCTACAAAGAAAATTTTATTATTTTTTTATTTAATTTTTCCAGTATTCTTACATGTTTCCTTTTTACTGGAAATCACGAATGTTAAAATGTCCCATTAGTATTAGCTTTCCAAGAGCTTTTAGCCACTTCACTGGCCATTCTCAAGGATATTATGTTTCCCATGTTGTTATTTTATTATCATGTTTTGACTGTAATGTAATTTATTTTATATATATATATATATATATATATATATATATATATATATATATATATATATATAAAGATGTGTGTAATAGAAAAAGAGAGTGAGAGAGAGTACAATGCATGTTTCAATAAAAAAAATAAATGTATGTAAGTATATTGGAAAATTAAATAAAAAAATTAATAAAATTTTCCTTGTCGGTTGTTTTTAACGAAACATGTTTAAAAGAAAGATTGCTGACCAAATATACATTAATATATATATATAATGATAATGGTATATATATATATATATGAGATAATGGTATATATATATATATATGAGATAATGGTATATATTTTTATATATCAAGAACAATATTGGGGAAATTGTATGACAAAGTGGGAAAAGTTTTTTTGTGACGCGTTTAGTTCTTCAGGATGTCTTTGGACTAAATTTGTTCAATTCATGAGCATTTGGTCTGACGAAGTTCTGAAGAACGAAACGTCACAAGAAAACTTTTACATTTTGTTATACAATTTCCTCATATATATATATATATATATAAATAAATATGTGCGTGTGTGTGTGTGAGAGAGAGAGAGAGAGAGAGAGAGCGAGCAATGCAGGTTTCAATAAAATATAAATGTATATAAATATATTGGAAACATAAAATAAAAAATTAATTAAATTTTCCTTATCGATCGCTTTTAACGAAACATGTTTAAAAGAAAGTTTGCCGCCCAAATATACATATATAAATGAAAGACGTATCCTCTTAAAACATTATGTAATTTGTAGTTGTCTTCTGCTGATATAAGATAAAAATAAAATTTTGTTACTCTGTTTTTTTCTTATTCTGCTTATTTATTTCAAATAAAATAAAATTCAAATTCAAATTAAGTAAAGATAACAAATGATCATCTACCTTCTCACTTTTTAAAAAAAATGAAATCAATTAAACTAGTTTTAACATATATCTACACTATATACATTCCACTTTATATACATTACAGTTCAAAATTAAAGACATCCCTGGTAACTTTTTAAATTAAACCAAAACGTTAGTTGTTTTGTACTTTGAAAAAGAGAATGATTTTTTCTTAAAAAATTTATTATGAAAAAAAAGAAAAAAAAAGCATTTTATGACTAAATTTTGTTCTCAACAAAATATCCTTCTTTAGCCTTGATTACTGCATCACTAAATTTTGGTATCTGCTGTAAAAGTGTCTCAATGTATAAGTCGTATAATTGATTCTAATCTTTTTTCAATGTCTCTAAGAGCTCTTTTTTCGTTTTTTGGATGAGAAAGTTTCACTCTTTTGTCAAGTCCATCGCGTGTTAGTTCTAGGGATCGTTTTAAACTTTTGAACAGTAGTGTATATAAGGGGGAAATATAACAAGATAAAGTTTTAAAAGTTGACCTCAGTATCCACAATTATATATATATATATATATATATATATATATGTGTGTGTGTGTGTGTGTGTGTGTGTGTGTATTAAATATAAAAAAGCAAATAATATTCGTCATAAATCCGAAAAAAACGGCTTGGATGTAAATCCTAAAGGATTCTATTAATACTAAATATTAACACTGATCAGTGTTAATACCTAATATCTATGGTATTTATTCCAAGCCGCCTTTTTTTTTCAGATTTAGGATCAATATATATATATATATATATATATATATATATATATAGTCATCCGCAGACAGATCTGTTTCGCTGTATCACAGTTCATCAGCCGATTGCTTTTTAACCCAGGATTGAAACCCATGAAATAATGACAAACTCGTAAAAACGGCGAGGATAATCCCAAAAATGTATCTAATGATTATAAAACTAGATGAAAATAGAGAGCTCAATGGATATAATTCAGAGCAACAGTCGTTGTAAAAAAGTACAAACTGCTTCTTCAAATCTGAAAAAAAAAAAAATATATATATATATAAATGGACATATATATTGTTTAAAATGTGTTATCTTTATAGGGGAACAATGCACAACACCATTAATTTAAACAATGTGAACATGGGAATTAATTGTATGGTTTAAGATTGAACTGAGGCATGAAGCTGACAGTCGTCATGAAGTGTTAATTCCTATGTCCATGTCGCCGCATCTATCTATCTATCTATCTATCTATCTATCTAGCTATCTATCTATCTATCTATCTGCGTCACTATCTCAGTCGATTCATATCTATTTAGTCAGCCAGCTAGCTAGATGTTGTTGTGAATAAGCAGTAGGTTATCTGTCTATAAGTATGCACACATATTCTATGGGAAAATACAATCACGCACCTTACAGCTAATTACGCACTATTCCCCAACCTAAATTACACAATAAACTATAATATATATATATATATATATATATATATATATATATATATATATATATATATATATTGTTTTTGCGCATGGCCAGTCTTTTTCCTTCCGGCCAGAGTTCTTGACAAAGTTCCTAGCAGTTAACTGCCCGAGATATTTTGAAAATTAAAAAATGTCTTCCGTAATATTTCGCTCAAATTCCAGGGTGACCTGCTCGGTCGAGTTTCGATACCGGCCAGAGGCGAGTGGATGCGTCTAGCCACACTGATGAGCTGTGATACAGCGAAACAGGCTTGTATGTGGATGACTTATATATATATATATATATATATATATATATATATAACTCACCAGATATCCGATTACTTCCAGCCGGGATTGAAACTTGAAACTCGACCGATTTGACGTCAGTCGTGGATTCTGCCCCTAAGGTATATATATATATATATATATATATATATATATATATATATATTATCCGCATAAAAGCCTAATTTGCAGTATCACATCTCATAGGTGCGGCTGGATTAAATTTTCGCTTCAAGCCGGAACTAAAACCGACTGATTTGTCATCATTCGGAGATCCACCCACCAAGCTATCGGCGCACGATAGAGAAAGGCAACTTTCATAGCGTGTAATGTCTTTGCAGAATGTAAATACGCCAGCAGTCAAGAGTGTTCAATTCCGTAACCGAATCGAGAGCGTTCAACATGATAACCTGAGAACATAGCTTAAAGTCGTTAATGGCTACTATTTATGAAATTTCCATTTAAATTTTCAGGTACAAATATAATGTATATATAATTGTATATTGTGGACATCAATCCGTCTTTAATACAAATTTCATAAAAAGCGATTGACAAAATATTGCAATACTTAATTTAATAATTATTATCCAAGGAGGTATATATATATATATATATATATATATATATATATATATATATATATATATATATATATCGCCAATAATTTAGGGAGTTTTAACATATGTGTGTGTATGTATGTGCGTGTAGGCGTGTATACACATCAATATATAAGTATCAATCAGGTATAAATGGAACAGTGCATAATGTTGTATAACAGATCTAAAATATATATTAATAAATATATATATTATCTTAAAATTATATATATATATATATATATATATATATATATATATATATATATATATAGAGAGAGAGAGAGAGAGAGAGAGAGATAGATAGATAGATTAAATAAATAACAAAGATTGTGTCTGCCTATTTTTAATAAAATCCGTTCATACTCACGGATAAACTTTCGAACGGATTTTATTAAAAATAAGCAAATACAATGTTTGCAATTTATTTAATCTGACATGTCTAAAAGAAAATTTGCTGCCTAAATTCATAAATTTTAGATATAGATAGATAGATAGATAGATAGATAGATAGATAGATAGATAGATAGATAGATAGAAGAAGTTCTATTAAACCGATCGAGAAATTTAAGTTGCGAAATGGCTTCCATATTGAAAATATAAAAAATAAAATAAAGATAAAAAATGTTAATATAAAACGCTAATCGTTATTTCCAGGTAGAGTTTATTTCAAGGGAACTGGGGAATGTTCAGTGAGACGCTGAAGACGCTGGTTAACCTGATAAATGGACAGACTGATCGATGTGTTAAAAAACCCATAAACTACGAGCATAATTTATTTATTTATTTTGTTTTTTGTTTTTTGTTTGTTTGTTTCTTTTAAATAGCCTCGAGTTTACAGCTGAATGTGCAGGAAAAGGAACAAGATTTAAACATGTTTTTACTCGCACTCATTTGACTATCATTATTTAAATAACCACGTCTACGTGTCGATTGATGCAATAATAAAGAAAGCCATTTTATGAATGAAAAAGTACTGTACCCAGTGACGACTGAACTCTGTACTAAAGGCTTTCGAGGTTAGCTTACTCAATATGAAACTAGATATTTATGCAGACATTTACCAAGTTTAGCTGAGTCCGACACCGACAGTAGCAGGCGATTGTGCTGTTTTGTACGAGGGTCGGGAAACTCATTGGGAAAGATCTGTTAAGTATATGTTTGAAATTGTGACAGAGATCTAAGAACTGAATCAAAATGGTATAACTCAATTGAAATATCCATCAGGGATTCTCAATCTCTAGTCCATGAATAAAATTTTAGAGATTTGTAAAGGATGGCTTTACAAATTTGCCTTTATTAAATAATTATTTTTATTTTTCATTTTAAACGAGAGGCCAAAAATAGGTGCCGGTAATAGTATGTGGCCTACCTTTTGAATGTGGCCTACGTAACTCTGTCACTGGTATATGTGGCCTACCTTAAAAAGCGTTATAAGGTAGTATTATAACCGTCTGGTAAAAAGTCAAAGAAAACAGTTTCAACAATAAATAGCCGAATACTTATATCGATAAATATACTCTTACCTAGGTAGAACACTTTCAAACAGGGTAGACAACATTCTATACCAGAATCAGAGAGATATGCCACACTATACCGGCACCCACAAATCAATATATCATTTCGACGAGAAAGTAACAAAGTATAGACTTAGCAAAATGTCTGAGCGAAGGTGACAAACATTCTTAATATTTCGTTCACTAACGACTCTTTCAAAAGGAGCGTTTTTTTCTTTAATATAAATAACTTTGCCATTAAAAATAACAAAAAATATAAACATCTTTGCCATTAGAATATAATCAAAAAATATAAGCATCCTTGCTCTTAAAAAATAATAAAAAATACAAATAACTTTGCCATTAAAAAACAATTAAAACATTAGAAGGTACATTTAATATATAAACTTATATAAATTATAATCAATCGATTTAAAAAAAATTAATCAGACATATTTTTATTACATTAAACGTTATTTTTAGTGGATATTCATATTTGAGTAGAGATGCTTCGTTTATTTTGAACAGTATTATATTTCGTCTCCCGCCCTGCACGTTCGAGAAGACTTATTAAAGAAAATCTGCCCTGTTGCAGGATTCGAGCCTGCGTCCCATTTTGCTGAAAAAAGAACAAAAAAAAACCAAAAAACAAAAAAAAAAACAAACAAAAACGAGTGTCCTATCCGGTGTGATTTAATCGCTTGGCTACGAAGAGCTTCACACTGAAACAAGGGTTTACTTGACTTTAAAGCACATTCATTCGTTCAGACTTTCTCGAAATCACAAGTTTTCTGGAACGTACAAGCCGGTCAGCTCAATTAAGTGCCAGACGTGATACTCGCTTGGGCGATCATGTCTCACTTACATCAACAATATTAACAATTAATAATGTGTGATTAATTTTATTAATATTTCGGTTTTTATTTACATCATCTTCAGAATATATCGACATTGGTATACAGTTTAGTCAGTCAGTTAAGTGCCATACGTGATACACGCTTTGTGCGATCATGTCTCGAAAGAGACATGACTGACTGGGCAGAACATTATCCCACAGTAGGTTGCCATTACTTTCTGCGGTAGACTGGTTGCCGACCAAGGCTATAGAACCCAATCTGTCTTATTTGACATATAGCTAGTGGGAGAAGCGATGTATTATATTATTACGTAGTAATTAATGGGGGATCAGTTTATTACTTTATAACAATAGAAAACCGATCCCTCACTTTATGACCATCAGAAGTCTTAATCATGATTCCAACTATTATATTCAGTCAGTCAGTTAAGTGCCATACGTGATACTATAGTGGGATGCTTATCTATTCTTTTTTCTGTTAGTAGTGGAGAGTCCGTTCTAGTGAAGGGTAGTTGCAGGTTAACGGAATGTGGCCTTGTTGTAGATAGCCCACTATAAGTCATAAAGAAAGGTTATAAACCAAGAAAAGAAAATTGAGTTGAAAGATAACATTTTATATATAACACATATCAATTAATGTTTTTACAATTGAAGTAATATTTGAAGTATAGGTCCAACGGAGGTTAAAATATTCATGGCAATAAAATGCTGAAAGAGAATTAATGCTTAGGAATTTGGGAGCGTGTAAGTAAGGAATGTCTTTGATGTATTTGCTCCTTAGGTCAGTAAGTAGTTTTTGAGGAAGGGAAGAAGGAAAGAGGTAAGGGAAGCGAGCGTAGTAAGCTGCTTGACTTGGGTCAAGGGAGATACTCATTACTCTCTTCTCCTCGAGTCGGTCTGCCTGTCTATGCTTTCTGTATCTGCTTTTTATATCTTCTTTTTTTGGATCACAGCAGCTCATTTGGGATTTCACACTTGTATTTGGTTCTGGGCTTCCCATTGGCTGATAAATAAAATTCGTGTAGTCTCGCGAACTGAAAATTTAATTTTTATTTAATTTTTATTTTTCAACCGGAACATCTGCGCGGAGCCGGCGGCGCACGGACGACTTTTGGTCATTTGCTTTTTGGTCTCGAAAGCGCAAACATCCGGTCGATCGCTTTTGCTCGGTATCACCACAATACACACTTGGGCGATCATGACTGACTAGACAGAAAAATTTCCCGTAGTAGGTTGCCATTACTTTCTGCGGTAGACTGGTTGCCAACTAAGGCTATAGAACCCAATCTGCTTTGCTATTCAACCCATAGGGAGAAGAGACAGATTAATACCTTTCCTAAAGGTATTTGCGCGTAAGTGTATGCAACGAATTCAACTGGAATTCGAACTCGGCTCTCCGATTTCTCGTTCCGAGTCGGCGCGATGTGGCTTCCCTGTGTCTCTTCTACAAATACTTTCACGGCTTTTGCTCTGATGAACATAGCTCTCTGGTGCCCGCTATATATGAATTTACTCGAGCCACAAGATTAGCAACTAGGTCCCACCCTTTTACTGTGAAACCAATAAAATGTTAACGCAAATTCTACTCCACGAGCTTCTTTTCTCGCACTTCCCGCCTGTGGATTTTTCCGACAGCTACAATCTCCAAGAATTTAAATGTGACAATGTAAAGTCAATAGTCATCTCCTATCTCACTAACTTGCATCCTTTCTCTCATGTTCCTTTCCCCGTCCACTCCACTCTCATCAATATTCTCATCCTTCTCTTATCCACTTCCTGACACCCCCTATAACCTGTCACTCTTTCTCATAACTTTCTTCCTATGTAAGCCTCTGCACAACAGTGGCAGTAAAATGTCTTGCTTGGAGCGATATGATTATAAAAAAAAATATCCACTACTCCACAAGCCAGTAGACAAAACAAAATACAGTTTAAAATAAACGGAGCGTCTACTCAAACACGGGTATCTACTAAAATATAAACTTTGAAGTAATAAATATATGACATCTACTAAACTATGAAAAATATTTTTTTTTGTTTATTTGTCGATTGTTGTCGAGCTGTCAGTGAATTTGTGAACAGACTTTCGGCGCTCTACGCCCTCGTCAACTGGATAAAGAGAGAGAGGGAAGAGGAGGAGGAGAAAAAAAAGAAAAAATATGTATATTTAGTGTATCGAGGCAGCAAATAATTTTCTAAACATATACTGTTAAATATAAGAGACAATGAATGTCTATTATATTTAATCATGAGCCGTTCTAAACGTCGTATTTTGTCTTTAATTTCAGTTAAAAATAAAAACAAAAATTCTCCAACATTTGGATATTTTTTTTATTAATTTGGTTCTAAGCTTTCGGCTCACATGAGCCATCTTCAGAGAGGTTATAAGGATAGTAACACAATAACATCCACCCTCACCGACGATTTTATTTTGTGTTGACATAAAACTCCACTAGGCAACGGCAATAGTTACCAAAAATAACAAACGCAGTTCTCAAATTTGCAATTCTATGACGTCACACCGCGTGATAGCGCGAAATGACAACAGAACCATGTATTCAAATGCAATGTAATGTGTTATGACCAGATTTAAACGTGATTTTATTTAGTGTAGGTTGTTTGGATTTAATGTAAATGGCCTCCAATATCTGAAGCTTCTTTTTACTGTGTGTATGAGTGAGGATTATTGTATTTTGGGCTAAAATCTGTCTGATATTACCTACATGTAATATCAGACAGATTTTAGTCTGATGTTACATGTAGGTAATATACATTCTTCTGTCCATATATGTATCTGGACAGAAGAAGAGAAGGAAAAGAAAAGAAAGAGGAGGGAAGAAAGGAAGAGAAAGGGAAGAAAAGAAAAATAAGGAAGAGAGAAAGAGGAAGAGAAAAACATTCCTGGCAACGTAAACAAAAACAAAACAGAAGACGCAATGCAAAATGAATAAAACGCATCGTAACTAACCGGCAAAAAGGGCGAATTATCAATCGAGAACTTTTGTCATCAACCTGACGAGGGCGGGCGTAGAGCACCGAAAATTTGTTCACAAATTCACTGACAGCTAAGAACTCGACATCAATCGACAAACAAACCAAAAAATTCAACAATGCTGCTCAAAAGGAATATGAATACGTTGAAGAACCAGTAAAATAGTTTACGATTTATAATTTTATATTCGATTAACTTTGTCTGAGGATGAATAAAAATCAAATTTTAAAACAATTAGTGAAATCAAGTTTGAAATCGATATTGAAATAGTTTAGGCGTTACTGATTATAGGAATGTGCCATGGGTTCGAATCTCGTGCAGCATCATATTTCCAAGAACATATACCTTAAAAATCAGCATTTTAGTTCTTGGGTTTAAAATTTGAATAGATGCGAGGTATGTCGAGTAGTCAGTCAGTTAAGTACCATACGTGATACGCGCTTGGGCGATCATGTCTTGAAAGAGACATGACTGACTGGGCAGAAGATTATCCCGCAGTAGGTTGCCATTGCTTTCTGCGGTAGACTGGTTGCCGACCAAGACTATAGAACCCAAACTGTCCTGTTATTTAACCCATAACTGGAAGGAAGAGACGGATTAATACCTTTCCCAAGGGTATTTGCGCGTAAGTGAATGCAATGAATTCAGCTGGAATTCGAACTCGGCTCCCCGATTTCTCGTTCCGAGCCGATATCCAATTGCACCACAACGCACATCCGCATGTCGAGTCGACGTTACATTTATTACGGATGTTCTAAAGTTTCCAGGGGTTGCGTTTTTGAAAATTAGAAATTAAATACAGACTAGAACAGCATTTTAAAATGAATAAATAAATAAAAAATCGCTGGAAAGTTTTGCACACACTAGATAGATAAATGATAAAGACAGATAATTAATGGAGATTAATAGAAAGTCTGAGATAGTTGATTTTCTAAGCGTCACTTAGATGTGCCACAAGGTCAAAAGTATTGGTTCTAGAGTGGGAATTGAACTCACTACTCAGTTGTAATGGGTTCTAGCAAGACAAGCTTGCTAATCATTACACCACGCCGAGCTGCCTAATTGATTTTCTAAGCGCCGCTTGGATGCGACACAAGGCCGAAGGTATGGGGTACCCAGTGAGGATCGAACTCACTACTCAGTTATTATAGGTTCTAGTGAGACAATCTTGCTGACCATTACACCACGTCGAGGTGCCCAGTTCGACATCAGGTATGATATTTGATCTTCTACGCACCGCTTAGATGAGGCACAAGGCCGAAAGTATGGGGTACCCAGTGAGGATTGAACTCACTACTCAGTTGTAAGAAGTTCTAGTAAGACAAGCTTGCTCATCATTGCACCATGTCGAGAGACTGATCGCGTTTACAAATGTCGAGAGTGAAAAGATAAGAATACGTTACAAGTCTTCTTCTTCTTCTTCTTCTATGTGCCCTGTCCCTTCAGGACGTAGGCGATCATGGTTCTCCACGTCTCTCTATCCCTGGTGGCTCTTATTATTTTTTCTCCTGTTACACCTCACAACCCCCGTTCCGTTATCCACCTGATCAGGCCCTTCAAATATGTTATCCGCTGCCTCCCTCTGTCTCTTTTTCCTTCTATCTGGCCTGTCAGTATCAGGTTCTCCAAGCCCTCCTTCTTCATTGCATGTCCCAGGAACTTCAGTTGTCTCTTCCTGATGCTTACTATTAATTTCCTTTTCGTTGCCATTCTTTCCAACACCTCATCGTTGCTTGCACGCTCGGTCCACGATATCCACAGCATCCTTCTGTAGAATCACATTTCCGTTGCTTCAAGTTTTGTCCTCATTTTCGATAATATTGTCCAGCATTCACTACCGTATTGAAGAACTGACATCGCATAGTAATCCAGCACTCGTTTCTTTGTTTCTAGTGAAATTTTCCTGTATGTTTGTACTTTACTCAGCTTCTGGAACGCGTCCTTTGCCATGCCAATTCGCCTTCGGATCTCTGTATCGCACTTTCCATCTCCTGTTAGAACATTTCCTAGGTATTTAAATTTTTGAACTTGCTTGATTCTGGTGTCCCCCACCTGTATTTGGAATTTTGTGTTGCTCTTTTTGCTAATGACCATGCATTCAGTTTTCTTAAAGTTTATTTGTAGTTCTTTTTTGTCACACTCCACAGCTACCTTCTGTAGGGGGCTTTGTAGTTTTCTTTGCGTGTCTGCAATCAGCACTGTATCATCTGCATACCTTATGTTGTTCAAGTTGTGGCCTCCAATAACAAATCCTGGCGTGCCATCTAGGGTCTTCAAAATATTCTCACTGTACAAGATGAACAGATCCGGTGAAAAGACACATCCTTGTCTTACGCCTCTTTCTATCTTTGTAAATCTGCTGAAATAGTTACCTGTCCGTATGCAGGCAGTTTGCTGCCAGTAGAGATTCTTGATTACTCTGATGTCTTTCCCAAAAATGTCGAGGCTGCTGAGCATCTCCATCAATTTTTTGTGTCGTATTTTGTCGAATGGCTTCGCATAATCAATAAAACATAAGTATAAGTCCTTCATCATTTGTATTACCCTTTCGGAAAGCATCTTAATCATAAATATGGCGTTCCTTATTCCAGTGTCCTTGACGAACCCGCACTGTTCCTGTCCTATCTCTGGTCTTATTCTATTCATCAGGATTCTGATAATCAGTTTTGTAATGTAACTCATTAAGCTGATAGTTCTGTGTAGTTCGCACTTGTTTGCCCCTGGTTTCTTCGGCAGTGCTATAAATATCGACTTGCATAGGTCGTCTGGTATTATTCCACAATTATAAATTTCGTTTATTATTTCGGTAATTCTTTCTATGCCGAATTCTTCCAGGGCTATCAGCAGCTCGATTACGCTGCCGTCTGGACCAGCTGCTTTGTTTCTGTTCAGTTTGGCCATTGCAGCTTCCACTTCGGATTTTAATATTTCCGGTCCATCCTCCTCTTTGTGTATTCTCGGTTGTTCTCTCCTGTCGCAAAAAAGATCGTTTATATACTCTTCCCATCGCTGGAGTATTTCCTCTTTCTCCAATATGATTGTTCCATCTTTGGATTTTATGTATCCTATTGGGGAGCAGGTTTTTGTCTTGTCAGTTCTCTTATCTCTTTATGCATCTCTGCTTTATTGGTCCTGCTCAATCTCTCTATTTCTGCGCATTTGTTGTTGAGCCTGTCTGCATTTGTTCCTTATCTCCCTGTGTAGTTTCTTGTATTCTGCACCATGTCTTGGCTTTATTTTTGTCTCCTTTGCATCGTGTGGAGAATCTCTTCAGTCATCCACTCGTTTTTTCTGCGTCTGATTTCCTTTAGAGCAATGTTGTTCGCTGAGGTCACCATCGCTTCCTTTAGTGAGTCCCATTTTGTGTTTCCTTTTCCAATTTGTTCTTCATATTTTTTCTCACGCTGTTAGCGTATTCTTTCTGCAGGTTGAGGTCATTCATGAAGATGTTGTATTTCAGCCTTGGTGCTGTGCTGGGCTTCTTCATTCTTCGGAGTTTTATCCTTAGTTTGCAGATGACTGGGACATGGTCACTTCCGCAGTCGGCACCTGGATATGTTTTGCATTGAACCACTACGTTCCTGATTCTCTTGTTTAGAGTTATGTAGTCTATTTGGTTCTTCGTGTCGCGTCCTGGGCTTCTCCATGTCCGTAGACGTCGTGGGTGTTCTTGAAACCAGGTGTTAGTAATTACCTGGTCATTTGCTAATGTCTTGTTTAAAATGTAACTGTCTCCTTTAAAATGTAATATAGATAGATAGATAGATAGATAGATAGATAGATAATTTATCGATCTATCTATGTTGATTATCTATCTATCTATCTATGTTAATTATCTATGTAAATTATCTATCTATCTATGTTAATTATCTATGTTAATTATCTATCTATCTATGTTAATTATCTATGTTAATTATCTATCTATCTATGTTGATTATCTGTATATCAACATAGATTGACAAATATATAGATAATCAACATAGATAGACAGACAGATAATCAACATAGACAGATAGCTAGATAGATAGATAGATAGATAGATAGATAGATAAATAGATAGATAGATAATCAACAAAGATATATAGCTATATAATCAAAATAGATAGTTAATGAACATAGAAAGATAGTTAATCAATATAGATGGATAGTCAACAAAAATAAATATATCGATAGTCAAAATAGATAGATAGATGGACTGATAGAGAGACAGATAGATTATCAACATTGATATATATATATATAGTTAATCAACATAGATATTTTGATAGATAGTTAATCAATATATATAGAGGTAGATATATAGATGATCAATATAGATAGGTACATATATTATCAGCATAAAGAGTAAAATATATATATATAGGTAATCAATATAGATAGATAGATAGATAGATAGATAGATAGATAATCAAGAGACATAGATAATCAACATAGATAGATAGATAGATAGATAGATAATCAACATAGATATGTAGATACATAGATAATCAACATTGATAGATAGATAGATAGATAGATAGATAGATAGATAGATAGATAGATAATTAGCATATATAGATACATAATCAACATAGATAGATAGATGGATAGATAGATAGATAACTGACAAAGTAGATAGATAGTTAGATAATCAACATAAAGATAAAGATATATTATAAATAATCTACTTAGATAATCAACGTAAATAGATTGATATACAGACAATCAACATAGATTGAATGATAGATGGGTAGATAGATAGATAATCAACATAGATAGATAGATAGATAGATAGATAGATAGATAGATAGATAGATAGATAGATAGATAACGGACAATGTACATAGATAGTTAGATAATCGACATAAAGATAAAGATAATTATTAATAATCTACATAGATAGATAGATAGATAGATAGATAATCAACATAGATATATAGCTATATAATCAACATAGTTAATGAACATAGAAAGATAGTTAATCAATATAGATGGATAGTCAACAAAAATAAATATATCGATTGTCAAAATAGATAGATAGATTGATAGATAGACAGATAGATTATCAACATTCATAGATATATATATATAGATTATCAATATAGATATTTTGACAGATAGTTAATCAATATATATAGAGGTAGATATATAGATAATCAATATAGATAGGTACATATATATATATTATCAGCATAAACAGTTAAATACATATATAGATAATCAACATAGATAGATAGATAGATAGATAGATAGATAGATAGATAGATAGATAGATAGATAGATAGACTGAGAGAGACAGTCCAACAAATTGAACGCCTGCTGCATTTATTTCTACCACTCAGACTGTTAATGACAGATCGCAAATATTTACGACCTTTTCACGTCGGCAGAAGCCCGAAGTAGATGCGATGTAAGGCCAGTGAGTGTGGGTAAGCCGAGCTCGTAAACTCTGGACAAAAATTCTTGTCTGTTTTTCCCCAGACGAAACTCCATCCTTCGGCGGAGCCCCGTCTGATTTCCTCACCGCCCGTAGTCAGTGAACGTCTGATGAACGCAGTCGATCAACTCAAACTGTCATCGACGGTCCGAACTTCTGACTGCTATTAATTATTCTTTGTATAGCAATTTCGGTCCACAGACTATTACATCTTTGATAGTGATAGAGGGGTGTCAGCTCTGCAACACCTTCCCCTTGAAACTTTTCATCCCCTGGACGATATATCTTGTTCTTTTTGGATTGATTTTGATCGTTCCCATAGCTCTTTTATTTATTCGCTTACCTAAGCCTCTTTATTGTACCTCTGGTGACATCGGTACAACGAACGTCGTAAATTACTTCCATGGGTTCTTTCTTACCCTGTTCACTAGTGTACCTTCTTTTTATTTGGTTTATGTATCTTCTTATAATCCATATTGGATGTTTTATAAGATACACCATGTGGCCAATTCGCTTGTCTTTAATGCCTTCTTCTCATGACTATTTACCGTGTTTGTAATTTTTAATTTAAAATACACTCTGTCTTCAAGGTAGAAGCGTTTGCTCTCGTATCTAGTTCTGTCACTCATAACTTTTTTCTTTTCTTGGTTTCCGTTTATCGAAAACTGATTTGATCTTCCTTGCAAACAATACTCTGCAGAAGTCATTCTTGAAATAGCGTTTGCGTTTGGTGTGATACGATAGACAGATAACAATTTCTTGTTTCTATTTCTTCCTCCTTTCTTATTGCTCTTTTAAAATCGTTCTACCAACCCGTAAGATCTTGGATGGTAGGGCGCGGATGTCAAGTGCGTCACTATATGCATTTTGAAAAATTTTGAGAATTATCTTGATGAGAAAAGGGTCCGTTGTCTGATACGATCGTATGCGATACACCAAATCTTACAATTCGTGTGAAAATGTTATTATGATTGTTGTTGTCAGCGATTTGCATCTGAACACTTCTGGCCATTTTGCTAAGCTATCCACTCCAGCAAAGTTGTATATACTCCTGCATAATATTTGTGCAGACCAAAGTGATGATTTTGCCTCTAACTGATAATTTTTGCAATTTGTGACCAAGGTTTTAACGTCTTTTTCCATTCTATTCCAATACACGAAACTTCGCATAAGTGCTTTCATACGTGCAATGCCGGGGTGACCCGTATGGAAACTTTGTAATATTCTTTTTATTAATACTGCCGGAATAACCACCCCGTTCACTGTACAATAGTTTGTCTTGATAAATTGAAAAATATTTTCTTTATTTTCCTTTTTTTCCAATAACGCTTTTTTTTTTTTTGTGAGTTATGAAACTTCGTTTTAGTTTAATCTCGTCATTTGTGATAATTTCCTCATAGGATGTGCGTTGTGGCGCAGTGGATATCGGCTCGGAACGAGAAATCGGGGAGCCGAGTTCGAATTCCATCTGAATCCATTGCTTTCACTTACGCGCAAATACCCTTGGGAAAGGTATTAATCCGTCTCTTCCCTCCAGTTATGGGTTAAATAACAGGACAGGTTGGGTTCTATAGCCTTGGTCGGCAACCAGTCTACCACAGAAAGCAATGGCAACCTACTGCGGGATA
The DNA here is from genome assembly GCA_037127315.1 of Ascarosepion bandense. Classification (NCBI taxonomy): domain Eukaryota; kingdom Metazoa; phylum Mollusca; class Cephalopoda; order Sepiida; family Sepiidae; genus Ascarosepion; species Ascarosepion bandense. The sequence continues at coordinate 4,075,815 of JBBBDQ010001417.1, forward strand.
ATCTTCTGCCCAGGCAATCATGTCTCTTTCGAAACATGATCGCCCAAGCGTGTATCACGTATGGCACTTAACTGACTGACTGAATATAATAGTTGGAATTATGATTAAGGCTTCTACTGGTCATAAAGTGGGGGATCAGTTTATTACTTCATAACAATAGGAAACCGATCCCCCACAAATTACTACATAATAATATAATACATTTCTTTACCCTCTAGCTATGAGTCAAATAGCAGGACAGATTGGGTTCTATAGCCTTGGTCGGCAACCAGTCTACCACAGAAAGCAATGGCAACCTACTGCGGGATAATCTTCCGCCCAGTCAGTCATGTCTCTTTCGAGACATGATCGCCCAAGCGTGTATGACGTATGGCACTTAACTGACTGAATTTCCTCACAGTGTTGTACATAACTTTTATTATTATTATTACTACTACTTCTTTCTCACAAACCAATGAAGCTATTCCGGTTTTTTAATGGTTCGGTCATTCTCAGAATTAATCTTGATATCGGTCTGAATGCGCTGTCTTTTTTTTAAGGTAAACACTCCATTTTAAAGGAATAGTTGAGTAAGATAGTCGCCCATCTTTGCAGTCTCTTGGCAGTGTGGGTTGGAATATCTTTCCTGGAGCCAAAAATTATCACCATCCGATCCGTTCGGAAAGTAAATTGTCTGCCTTGAATATACTTGTAAAACTTTTTACAGCAAAAACCATTGCTAAACCCTCTTTCGGAAAGTAAATTGTCTGCCTTGAATATACTTGTAAAACTTTTTACAGCAAAAACCATTGCTAAACCCTCTTTTTTTAATTTAGGAGTACTTTTGTTCTACTGGCAGAACCGTCTTTGAGACGTGATAAGCAGCTTTTAGTTTTCCTTCATTTTGTTTTGAAGTAATACGGCCTCTAACCCAAGGTTGTTAGCATCACTTGCGACATATATTTCCTTGCTCGGGTCATAGTGCGTTAATGATAGATCAGAAATTAGAGCCGCTTTCAATTTCTGAAATGCTTTCTCGCATATCCATTTTTCATCTTTTTCAACGATTTATTCAAAGTTGTTCTGAGCTCATTCATGTTACTTACTATAGTCGATTGCTAATTCTCAGAATGTTTTTTATGGTGCAATAGGTGCTGGCAAGTTTTTTATGGAACTTGCTCGAAAGAATCAGGTCTTCTACTTTTGTCAATAATGATTTTATCCTTTTAAACACCTCGTTCACGTGCTTAAGGACGCGTTCCAGAAGCTGAGTAAAATTTCCTTAGAAACAAAGAAGAGTGCTAGTTTTCTAGTTCTAGTTTCTAGTTTCCTATGTGATGTCAGTTCTTCAATATGGCAGTGAATGTTGGACAATATCATCGAAGATGAGGAAAAAACTTGAAGCAGCGGAAATGTGGTTTACAGAAGGATGCTGCGGATATCATGGACCGAACATGTGAACAATGATGAAGTTTTGGAAAGAATGGTATTGAAAAGAAAACTATGCTGATGACCATACATTCAGTTTTCTTGTAGTTTATTTGTAGTCCTTTCTTTTGACTTTCTTCATCTACTTTTTTTTAGGAGGTCTTGTAGTTTCCTTTCCGTGTCAGCTATCAGCACTGCATCATCTGCGTATCTATTTTGTTCAGATTGGGACCACCAATGACGAATCCTGGTATAACTTCTAGGATCCTCAAAATAGTCTCACTGTACAAGTTGAATAGATCCGGTGAAAAGACACATTCTTGTCTTACACCCCTTTCTATCTTTTCTACTGAATTCATTTCCTGTCTGTATGGCGGATTTCTGCCAGCAGAGGTTCTTGATTACCCTGATGTCTTTGCTAAATATGTCAAAGTTGCTGAGCATTTCTATCAATTCCGTGTGACGTACTTTGTCGAACACCTTGGCATAGTCTACAAAACATAGGTAAACTTCCTTTTTCATTTGCATCGCTCTTTCTGAGAGCATCATAAGCAGAAATATCTCATTCCTTGTTCCAGTGTCGTCGACAAAGCCGCACTAATCTTGTCCTATTTCCGGTCTGATTCTGCTTCGCGCTCTATTCTATTATGAACCATTTTTTTTTTTACTTTCATTTTACAAAAATAAATTTTATGACCCTTATAACCACCATTGGATGTGCGTTGTGGTACAGTGGATATCGGCTCGGAACGAGAAACCGGGGAGCCGAGTTCGAATTCCAGCTGAATTTATTCCATTCACTTACGAGCAAATACCCTTGGGAAAGGTATTAATCCGTCTCTTCCTTCCAGTTATGGGTTAAATAGCAGGACAGATTGGGTTCTATAGCCTTGGTCGGCAACCAGTCTACCGCAGATAGCAATGGCAACCTACTGCGGGATAATCTTCTGCCCAATCAGTCATGTCTCTTTCGAGACATGATCGCCCAAGCGTGTTTCGCGTATGGCACTTAACTGACTGATAACCACCATTGAAGCATTTTTTTTTATTTGAATGGACAATCCTTGCATAGATGTACCTGACCACAACCATAGCATGGATTTATTTTAACTTTCTTACTTTGTGGTTTTACTTATCAGATATATGATATGTCTCGTTGTTCAATATTTCCAGTATCTTTTTAAGTTTATAATTCTCTGACATTCCACAGCCAGTTTTTGTAGTTATCTCCTGGTCTTGCTCCAACCTTGTTAAGAGTCTCGCTCGTACGTCTGTTTCGCTTGGTGAGGTTAATCCTTGTACAAAAAATAAACACTTAAACATATCTGTGCTTAATTCTTTCAATCGGATTTTTTTCACACTCTTTATTCACTATACTAGCGAACATTGTATCGTCATAATCGTTTTTGAATAAATTTAAGCAACGCCATCGCGTGTTGAATAAAGAAGTATGTTCTCCAAAAAAGTTTACACAATATCTGAATAGAGTCTTCAAAAGTAATTTCTTTATGTTGTTTTGGTAGAATATAGTTTCTGTATTTTTCGTGTTCAGAATCATCAAGACTACTTCAATGTAAACGAATTTTCTTATCGTCTGTCCAATTCGAGCAGTCTTTAACAAATATCTCCTCAAACCTGCGATAATAAGCATCAAATGTAACCTACTTTTTTAGATTTGTATGTGAAATTTCCAACTGATTTAAACACAGCATCCTGCGAAAATGTATCTGGTTAATCTGGGCTTCGTTCTTTTTTTGAGAAAAATTTTATCAGAAGAGAAAGTTGCTTTTCTTGTCGTTATTCTGCTAATTCTTGTGGTTTAAAAAATGATTGTGCTAATTCTTGTTCGAAAATTTCAAGGAAACATTTTAAATTTGTTGTTGTTCCTAATTATTTTGAAATTATCGTCAACCTGTTTGTTTCCGTAAGTAAATCTGCATGAATGTTTCTGGACAAAAATGCTGTCTGAGTTTTCCACGCCAAACCTGTTATTACAGATTCGCTTGCTTAAAATCTACGTACCTAAATCTGTTATATACAGATTTTGATTGTCGATATCATCGTCGCAAGTGTGAAGTATCGCCGAGGTGGCATTACCTGATGATGTGTGCTGAAGTATCTACAGTGCTAATTGATATCAAGTACAAAGAAGATACAGATAAGACAGAACAACAATAATTGAAAACAGAGGAAAGGTAGACTTCTTAGTGTCGCAAAGAACACAGTCCAATAAGGTCCAATTAAGGACATTCCGAAATCCTGACTGCTATTAATCATTGTCTATAGAAATATTTCGAACAACAGACTGTTCAATACTTAAGAGCGCTAGAGAGCTGTCGGATAGATAGATAGATAGATAGATAGATAGATAGATAGATAGATAGATAGATAATGAAGAGACTTAGATAGATAGATAGATAGATAGATAGATAGATAGATAGATAGATAGATAGATAATGAAGAGACTTAGATAGATAGATAGATAGATAGATAGATAGATAGATAATGAAGAGACATAGATAGATAGATAGATAGATAGATAGATAGATAGATAGATCGATAGATAATGAAGAGACTTAGATAGATAGATAGATAGATCGATAGATAATGAAGAGACTTAGATAGATAGATAGATAGATAGATCGATAGATAATGAAGAGACTTAGATAGATAGATAGATAGATAGATAGATAATGAAGAGACTTAGATAGATAGCTACATAGATAGATAGATAGATAATGAAGAGACTTAGATAGATAGATAGATAGATAGATAGATA
>JBBBDQ010001417.1:4082500-4187500 GCA_037127315.1 Ascarosepion bandense
ATAGATAGATAGATAGATAGATAATGAAGAGACTTAGATAGATAGATAGATAATGAAGAGACTTAGATAGATAGATAGATAATGAAGAGACTTAGATAGATAGATAGATAGATAGATAATGAAGAGACTTAGATAGATAGATAGATAGATAATGAAGAGACTTAGATAGATAGATAGATAGATAGATAGATAGATAGATAGATAGATAAATAGATAATGAAGAGACTTAGATAGATAGATAGATAGATAGATAGATAGATAGATAGATAGATAGATAAATAGATAATGAAGAGACTTAGATAGATAGATAGATAGATAGATAGATAAATAGATAATGAAGAGACTTAGATAGATAGATAGATAGATAGATAGATAGATAAATAGATAATGAAGAGACTTAGATAGATAGATAGATAGATAGATAGATAGATAGATAGATAATGAAGAGACTTAGATAGATAGATAGATAGATAGATAGATAATGAAGAGACAGATAGATAGATAGATAGATAGATAGATAGATAGATAATGAAGAGACATAGATAGATAGATAGATAGATAGATAGATAATGAAGAGACTTAGATAGATAGATAGATAGATAGATACATAGATAGATAGATAGATAATGAAGAGACTTAGATAGATAGATAGATACATAGATAGATAGATAGATAATGAAGAGACTTAGATAGATAGATAGATAGATAGATACATAGATAGATAGATAGATAGATAATGAAGAGACTTAGATAGATAGATAGATAGATAGATAGATAGATACATAGATAGATAGATAGATAATGAAGAGACTTAGATAGATAGATAGATAGATAGATAGATACATAGATAGATAGATAGATAGATAGATAGATAGATAGATAGATAGATAGATAATGAAGAAACTTAGATAGATAGATAGATAATGAAGAAACTTAGATAGATAATGAAGAAACTTAGATAGATAGATAGATAGATAGATAGATAGATAATGAAGAAACTTAGATAGATAGATAGATAATGAAGAAACTTAGATAGATAGATAGATAGATAATGAAGAAACTTAGATAGATAGATAGATAGATAATGAAGAAACTTAGATAGATAGATAGATAGATAATGAAGAAACTTAGATAGATAGATAATGAAGAGACTTAGATAGATAGATAGATAATGAAGAGACTTAGATAGATAGATAGATAGATAGATAGATAGATAGATAGATAGATAGATAGATGTGAATGTGAATAAATTTATGTACTGCTAAAGAATTAAGAAAGGAAAAAAACGAAAAGCTGGACGGTTGAAAGAGTGAGGGTCTGAGAAAGAAATAAATAGAAACAATCAAGTGGAAGAGAGAGAGAGAGAGAGAGAGAGAGAGAGAGAGAGAGAGATTGGTGGGGGAAGGATAGACAGAAAGCCGAACACACGCAACTGATACAGACAGGCTGATCCAAATTTAAAGAGAAACTCTTTTCACAAGACGACAGCTCGTTGTAACGTTTACAATCGTACAGAAGAGTGTGTGCAATCACGCTCGCATGCACACATACGCGTACACACACGTGTACACATACATTTGCATACATTATGCACACGACTTGGCTGCCAAGTTCACATACAGGTTGCTTCCTTGTCCCCGAATGTAACTTTACTTACAAGCGTGCGCGTACTTGTGTCTGTGTGTCCGTCTCTTTGTGTCCGTGTGTGCGCGACGCGGCAACGACTTCTTTTTTGGTGTGCATCTCGCCAACGTGTATCACAGTGATTTACTGATATAGTTGTGCAATGTGTGTGTCTGCAGATGAATGAGAGATAAGGAGAGAATGATGTGGGTGGTTGGGTGTAGTGTGTTGGGGGCGGGGTTGGGGCAGACGGAAAGGATACGCGTAAATAGGTTGAGGAGAGAGTATGACTGGTTGATAGATAGAGAGACAAAAGCGAGAGTGCCAATTATGAAAAGGTAAGAGGGTTAGAAAAATGGAGAGGAAATAGATAAATACGTATAGAAGGGACAAAAATTAATATATATATATATATATATATATATATATATATACATATATATATATATATATATACATATAAATTATATATATATATATAAATTATATATATATATATAAATTATATATACATCTATATATATATATATAAATTATATATATATATAAATTATATACACATCTATATATATATATATATAAATTATATATATATATAAATTATATACACATCTATATATATATATATATATATATATATATATATATATATATATATATATATATATATATATATATATATATATATATATATATATATATATAAGAAAGGAAACGAATACGTATATTAAAACCTACTATTCAAAAATAAATCATTTTCAACATTTATTTTAACATATCACCTGAAGAACAGTATTTTTCTTAAACATGAACACTTTTGTGTAGTGATATAATGCTTTTATAAACCAGTGCAATACCAAAATTACAATATATATATATATATATATATATATATATATATATATATAATTTTATATCACTATAAAAGTACATTTGTTTCTATGATTCTTGTGTCTTATCAAGTGATGATGTTTTATTCCATCCATACCTACCCGATACTTATAGATAGATAGATAGATAGATAGATAGATAGATAATATATTTATTATATTCATATTATATAAAATATATGCATATATTTATAATATTTATATTTTTATAATTTTATTATATATGTGTGTGTATATGTAATATATATATATATATATATATATATATATATATATATATATTTTTTTTTTTTTTTTTTTTTTTTTTAATCATTTCACCCCGAGCAAGGCAGAAACGCCACTGATGTGCAGGGGGTTACATAAATGTAGAAAGATTAATTAGAAAAGAGTGAGGAGTACAAGCTAGTTAGAAAGGAACAATAGAAAACTGAGAAAGCAGGTGCAATGACAGGTACATGGGCGGAGAGAAAGGGAAGGTTATACAGGGGAGGGGAGAGAGAGCTAGAGGCCAGTGGTTAGTAGGTGAGTATTAACTTTGCTTTTAAATTTCTGGAGGTCGTAGCCGTCAGGAAAGCAAGAATACGGGAGTGAGTTCCACAGGCGGGAAGTGCGAGAGAGGAAGCTGCAGGAGTAGAATTGTCGTCTGCGTTTGGCTAACCTGACTGTGAATGGGTGGGACCCAGTTGCCAGTCTGGTTGAACGGGTAAACACCTGTTGAGGAGGCATCAGTGACTTAAGCTCATCCGAGCAGAAGCCATGAAAGTATTTATAGAAGAGACAGAGGGAGGCCACATTTCGACGATGGGAAAGTGGCTGCAGACGAGTCGCCAGATCAGTACCTATCACATTACAGACTCTCCTTTGGAGCTTGTCAAGAACACTGAGGAGAACGGCAGGGGCACCTGACCATAAATGGCAGCAGTACTCCATGCACGGACGGATGGTTGACTTGTATATATGCAGGATGGATTCAGGTGGAAAAAACATCCTGGATCGACATAGTGACCCAATCTTCTTAGCAGTAGATTTTGCTATGGATTCAATATAGTGCTTCCATTTGAGGTCTGAGGACAGGGTAAGTCCGAGGAGGCGTAGTGTATTACTCTCCGGGAGAATCATCTGGTCCATGCTTATGGGAGGCAGAAGAGGTTGCCTGTAATGGTTGACAGACAACAGCTTGGTCTTAGAGGAATTAAAGTTGACAAGCCACTTCTTGCCCCAGTTCACCACAGAGTGTAGATCCCGCTCAAGGTCAGCAGCGAGATTATGTCTGTCCGCCACGACAGGTTTCTTACTGGAGCGGGAGTATATTGTAGTGTCATCTGCGTAGATGCCTACTTGGGACCTGATCTCATCTGGGAGGTCGTTGATGAAAATAAGGAAGAGCGTTGGGCCCAGGATAGAGCCTTGTGGGACACCAGCATTCGTGCTGTAGGACGAAGAGGCACGCCCATTCAGAACGACCTTCATTTTGCGGTTATTTAAGAAAGATTGGATTAGGTCAAGCAGGCGACCGGTAATACCATAACCGCGTAGTTTGCATAGGAGGCCAGGGTGCCAAACCCTGTCGAAAGCCTTGGAGATATCCAGAGCAACCGCGCGAGCCTCGTCAGACTCATCAAGGGCCTGTAGCATGTACTCCGTTACAGTAGTTAGCAGGTCGGCTGTGGACCTGTCAAATCGGAATCCATATTGCCTGTCGGAGAACAGCTTGTGGGCGGTGAGATGATGAACTATTTCAGCATTTATTATAGCCTCGAACACTTTCCCGAATATTGGTAGGAGACTGATAGGGCGATAGTTGGATGGGTCCGAGGGTTCACCACAATTCTTAAAGACAGGAACGACTGAGGAGAATTTCCAGCATGCAGGAAAGCAGGAAGCAGAAAGGCAGTAGTTAAACAGTTTAGAGAGGACAGGGGAAAGTTCTGGGGCACACCTCTTAAGGACTATCACCGGGATTCCATCGTCTCCACACGCCTTATGGGGGTCGAGTTTTGAAATTACTCTGGATACTATTGTCGGGGTAATATACACGTCATGCAGTTTGGCCTCAGTTCTAATAGGGAAGTCGGGTGGGTGCACTCCGGACGAGTCGAGTGTGGAGTTGGATGAGAATCTGCGGGCAAAGCACTCAGCTTTCTCAGCAGATGACGTGAGAACGTCAAATCCATGGATTAAAGGAGGTATTGAGGATTTCCTATTGTTGAGCACTCGTTTACAAATCCTCCAATAGTCCTTGGAGCCGAACTTGCGGTCAGCTAAGTGCTGTCGCATTCTCTCCGCAAACAACTGTTTGGCGTCATTTAGAGTTCTCTTGCACTCACTGCGAGCGGATGTGAACAGGCGCCTATTGTGATCAGTTGGCTGTCTCTGGAATAGATGGAAGTAATGGTTCCTGTGGGCAATGGCGGCTGAGCAGGCTGGAGAGAACCACGGAGGGGAATGAGGTTTTAAGCAATACTTCCTGGTGGGTATGAAGGCATCAATGCCAGCTTTCACCCATGACGAGACCTCAGAGGCACAGTCATCAACTGATAGGTCAAACACTTTTCCCCAAGGGACGTCGCAGAGGAAATCGCGAAAGGCTTCCCAGTCAGCTTTTTGGTAGAGGTAGGAGGTTCTATGAGTAGGGGGATCCTGGGGGGAGTGAGATTGGAAAGAAATACTGAGGGAGACTACAGCGTGGTCGGAGTTGCCGAGAGGGCAAAGCTGCGAGACTTGACAGGCGTCGGGCGCAGAGGTGAAACATATATCTAGCAGTGAGGAATGACCCGAGGGTGTGCTTGGGAAGCGAGTGGGGAAGTCCACCACTTGCGTAAGGGATTGGGAAATAGCAAAGTTCATGGCGTGAGTGCCCGCCGAATCAGTAACAGCGTTTTCAAGCCACTCAGAGTGATGGGCATTGAGGTCTCCAAATACAAATATGTGGGCAAATGGGTGATAGGTAATAGCCTTATCTATGTCGTCGGCAATGCTATCTAGTAGGGAGCAGTCAGGAGAGGAGGGAGAACGGTAAAGGAAGAATAGGAAGCTAACCGAACTGAGGAGAGACAAGCGGAGACATATGTATTGGTGGTCAGTAGATTCGAGTGAAGTCACCCTAGTTATGGGGAGGTGTTCGCTGACATAAACACCCAGAAAAGAACAATATGAATAAAAACAAAGTAAGTTTTCCTCTTTTTTTGTCTTTATATATATATATATATATATGGTTATAAACAACCGACAATTTGAAATGATTTGTTTGAACATTATTTTTTATCGATACTCGTATTTTAGTAGATATTCTGTTTTTAATTAAGCAGTATTATAAATTTTTATTACGAACGGAAAATGTGTGTCATTCGGCAGGATTCGGACCTGCGACCCCTATCCACATAGAGGAAGCTACCATGTGATCTGGCACGTCTTAGACCTCTCGACCACGAATGACCATTAGTTTAAACGAGGTTTTAATCAAGCCTATTTAACAGTTTTCGATTCATCGCAATAACCATATCTGCTCCGAAATATATCGTAATTGCAACAAATGTATACATGTTACGGAAATTAACGAAGATTAATGAAACTTGGTTATAATCAACCGACAATTTATATATATATATATATATATATAATATATATTATAAGTATTTACAATACATAACAGTTTACTTCAACACGAAATCTATTGTGTTTCGGTACAACTTGTATCTCAGTAGACAGTTAAATATCTAACTGTTAGTAATTAGTACATATGTAAGAATACAAAAGCAATACATCTGTTACAATATCTAGTTAATTTAGTTGAAGGGGGTGGAATTCAAAGTTTAGGTTAACCAGTAATAATATATATATATATATATATATATATATATATATATATATAAACTTAACACATCATTTATATTGGTTATAAATTATAATTCATTTCTATGAGCTAAATCAACTCATTTTATCAGACTACACTAACTTCGTTCTATTTGGTATAAATATTTACACACACACACAAAGAATTAATGGATTGAATTTTATGACTTCAAGCATTATTGTTGTAGTCGATACTTCGTATTTGATATAGACACCCAATTTTTATTTCTTAAACGGTTTGTATAAAGTAAATCTTGAAACCTGTCATCCACCGAACACTTTTGAAGGGGAACACCTACGCTACATCCAGTGTGCTTTACCTCTTCTGCTACAAAAAACATCATAGCAAGCATAGGTTCTATTTTCCCTATTTTATTGCCATTGGATTATTTTCTCGAAAGTTCTTATATCTACTATCCAAAATATAAACAAAGCAATTTCTAAAAGATAAATGGATTTATTTTTAATCCGACATTCATTTTTTCAAAGGCTACAATAGATGAATTGTATCTGATATAGACTACCGATTTTTATTCATGAAACAATGTATAGTGTCTAGAAAAGCAAGCTGGAAAAACTAAATAAAGAATTAATTAAATCTTCCTTATGAGAAAGTTTATAGATAATAATAATAATAATAATAATAATAATAATAATAATAATATATATATATATATATATATATATATATAAAACTCGCAAAAGTCCACCTCTACAGAGCGCCAATAGATCAGAAGTAGAATCGCCGACAATTTGGTCGGGTTTCAAACCTGGCTAGAAGCAATCGGATGTCTAACTGTATAACCGTATATATATATATATATATATATATATATATATATATATATATACCTGTAAATTCAAATCATATTTATGGGAAATAGCTATTTCAACATGTCAGTTCGAGACATGCATTGTCAAAACCCGTTTAATTAAAGAATGGAGAAAAATTCTTATGCCGGAAACAGAGGCTATTAAATGAAGGGGTGAGAAACGTTGGTTACTATAGGGTTAAGCTGAGGGGAATCGTAGTGGTAAATTCCCTTTTGGTTGTGGGAGGTGTGTGGCTTGACCATCGGGTTAGTAGTGGTTGATATTATCATTTATATCTATCTATCTGTATATATATATATATATATATATATATATATATATATATATATAGATAGATAGATAGATAGAGAGAGAGTTTATAAAGGAAAACTCAACACGTCATTTCAATTGGTTATAAACTATAGCTGATTTCAATGAGTTTAATTAGCTCATATCACCAGACCTTACAATATATCCTCTACCTGGTACAAAATTTCTGGCGGAATATATATATATATATATATATATATATAAATAATATATACATTTATATATATATATACATATATATATAGATAATAATAATAATAATAATAATATCGCCCGGTTCACACTCCACCCGCGTCTATTGAACAGGTGAAGAGGCTCATCCCTTGTTCCCTGTTTAGGATGTGGTTTCCGGTTTTTTCTTTTCCAATCTTTTCACTCTTACGTAGCCCCCTGTACATCAGTGGCGTTACCGCCTTGCTCGGGGGGATATGATTAAATATATATATATATATCGGTAAATGTTATAGCAGACTCTCCGTTTCCGCATATATATTTTTCTAGTTTTGTCTAATTGCCTGAATATTCGAGAGATCTTAACAAAAAAATTATAAGCACTCCGGCAGGACTCGAACCTGCATCCTTCTGGCACATTGAAACTGTCGTTAAAACCGATGTGCCTTAACCAGATAATTGGATGTAATGATGGAAAAATCTTTTGGATTTCGGCCGGTTCACACTCCACCCACGTCTATTGAACAGGTTAAGAGGATCATCCCTTGTTCCCTGTTTAGGATGTGGTTTCTGGCTTTCTCTTTTCAAATCTTTTCACTATTACGTAGCCCCCTGCACATCAGTGGCGTTACCGCCTTGCTCGGGGTGATACGATTAAAAAAAATACATTACTTCTTTAGAATATATATATATATATATATATATATATATATATATATATTGATGCATATTTCATTAAATAATATAGACAAGTTTTGTTTATTTTATGTAAAGTTTTTTCATATTGTCTGATAAGCTTAATAGCATTATCATTAAATGAAGAAAGAAAATTACAATATTGATACATAATTTATTTTATAATCCAGTCTAAGCTTTCGGCTTACATAAGCCATTGTCAAAGATTTCAAATTACATCATAGTATAACATTTCACGGACAATAATGACAATTATGACAGTGTTTTTGTTGACATGGAAGATTTCTAAGCAACGACAAATTCGTGCGTACAAGACGCTGAAAGCGAATATCACCCTACAGCTCATGACGTCACACATTAGATTAGATTATAAAATAAATTATGCATCAATATGGTGATTTTCTTTCTTCATTTAGTCATAATGCTATTAAGCTTATCAGACAATATGAAAAAACTTTACATAAAATAGACAACACTTGTCTATATTATTTAATGAAACATGCTTCAATGAAAAAATGCTGCCTAAATACACACACACACACACACACACACACACACACACAATATATATATATATATATATATATATATATATATATATATATTCTGAAAGGTTTTTTTCTGTTGCTGAGGTGATGTGTCGTTCCCCGTGGGGATCTTCATATCGAAATGGCCATTCAACATCTTTGAATTAATCCTTTTTTAATATATATTTGCTCTGTAATATTTTATTACATGGAGCTCTCTTCCTGTATCATTTTTTAATATTAAAATAAATTTTTTAATATTAATTAGGATCGGGTTTTTTGGATTTTACCTTCCTGCTTTTTTCCCTTGGATTGAAGTATCTGAATTAAAATATATATATATATATATATATATATATATATATATATATATATATATAATTTTAGTTTGGGGCAGCAATCTCTAATTGATATAAGTTTCACTAAAAACGACTGACAAGATACAGCTTTTTTTTCAATTTATTTTTTTTAATGTTCGTATAAATGTTTTATTCTCTGGCTGATTTTCTAAGCACCGCTCAGATGTGGCACAAGACCGAAAATATGGGTCACCCAGTGACGATCGAACTCACTACTCAGTTGTAACTGGTTCTAGCGTGACAAGCTTGCTAACCATTACATCACGTCGTGGTGCCCTTATTATCTGGAGATAGCGTGTAAAACCTGTCTTAACCTTATGTCCGACCACTTTAGGCTGTTCTTCTATTTTTAACTGAATATGTAAATTTATAAATGTAAAATTATACATGTTTATCTGATGGAAATGTTTTTTCTGTATTATTATTTCCAAACATGGCGGGCACATTGTGTCCAATTTTATAGTTGATATTATTAATAGTTGGCCTTTTCTTTTTTATTATTAATGCTTCAATTATTTTTTTCCCTTCTGGATAGGCGTATTTTCTTCGACTCGCATGTTGTGAACGGCGTTTGGTAATATTCCGTTGTATGTTTAAATGGGTCCTAATTGAGCTATGGTCAGAGAGACGTAACGTGAGTTTCATGGGCAAGCGTGTGGTGGCATGTCCAATATAATGATTCGTGAATTTGGTTTTATTAACAACGCAGTCCCTTAAGGGGCATGTGAATTCATAAATAATATCTGTCCTCTCTAATTTAGAGAATTTTTACACACTTTATGTCCGGAAAAGAAAACACTTCTACGAACACAAAGAAAAAAAAAATTTATATATATATATATATATATATATATATATATATATATATATATATATATATGGTGCGATTGAAAAGTTGCCATCTATATTACGTAAAAATGAAAATAACACCAACATCTCATTATAACAGATTTTTTTTTTTTAACCATTTCACCCCAAGCAAGGCATTCCACTACCACTATTGCGCTTGGGGCTACATAGGGGGAGGTAAATAGGAAGAGTGGTTAGATGTAGGAAATGTCAGAAGGGGGCTGATAGATAGTTGGGTGGGTGGGAAGAGTGTTTGAAGGAATGAAAGTTATTGTGTTTGAAAGAATGGAAGTTAGTTTGTTAGGAGGTGTCTATTGACCTTACATTTAAACTCCTGGAGATTGTAGCCGTCGGGGAAGCAATCGTTTGGAAGAGAATTCCACAGTCGGGAAGTGCGAGGAAAGAAACTGTTGGAGAAGTTACGGCTGCATTTTATCGGTTTCACTGTAAAAGGGTGGGATCTAGTTGCTAATCTAGTATCTCGTGCAAATTCGAACCTAGGGGGCACCAGTGATCTAAGTTCATCGGAGCAGAAGCCGTGAAAGTATTTATAGAAGAGACACAGGGAAGCCACGTTGCGCCGGTGAGAGAGAGGCTGCAGGCGGTCTGCTAAGTCGGTATCGATCACATTACAGACCCTCCGCCGTACCTTGTCTAGAAGCCCAAGGAGAATAGCAGGGGCACCCGACCAGAGATATATTTATTAAAATTACACAAAAAATATCATGAAATACTAAAGAGTAAATGTATTCAATAATATCGCCATTGGTTTCGACTAAGGCCTCCAGATGACCTCGGAATCTCCTGCAACTCTTCTGGAGGGTCTCTTTGTTTAAGTTATGAAAGCTGCCATAATCTTTTCCTTCGGTTCATTTTTGGTGTTACAAAGAGTTTTGTTGGTCTCTCGCTCGACTGCGCTCCACCCGTAATGATCAAAGGGTTGCAGTCTGGGGTGTTGGTTGGCCAAATGTAAGGGGTAATATGGTTTCATAAATTGCCTATTAGTCATGACTGGGTTCTCCTACTTGTGTGGTATGGTGCAGAGTCCTGTTTCCAGACATAGGGTCTTCCAAGAGCCTTCCTCTTGACTCAGGGCACCTCCACAAGGCACTTGATGTAGGTCTCCGTGTTGAGTCTGAAACCTTGGAGGGAAAATGAATGGCGGCATCACGTTGCCATCACGAGTGATCACTCCAAACACCTTCGTAATCACAATTACACTCATCAAACTCTTTCCGAATCCTCTGCACTGTCCTCATATTGACATCTAAACACTCGAAAATTTTCGTATTCCGATGTGAATGCTAAGCAGTACATTATGCCATCTCCAAATTTCTGGCAGCGTGAACTGCGGCATGGTGCTCTTTTTCTCACAAACGGTGCCGAACTGACCCTACTATAATGTGCATGCGCGAAATTAAAAATATAAAGTGGCGACAATTTACGCATCGCACTTCACTTTACATATATATATATATATATATATATATATATATATATGTTATTGAGTATATTTTAAGATAAAGTGAAAAAAGTTTACTTGTGACGAGTTTTGTCTGTTAGATTGGGTGTGTCGACGTTGTTATGACTACACATGCACATGATCGAGAAATGTTAGTAGTTTCAACATTTCAAAAGAATTATTTAAAATAATTTTTTTCCATGTCTCGTTCATGCGCATGTGTAATCAACAACGTCAACAAACCCAGTCTGATGAAAATTCTAACGGACGAAACACGTCACAAGTATACTTTTCCACTTTGGCTTTGTCTTAAAATACTCATATATATATATATATATATATATATATATATATACACGCACACACACACATATATATATATATATATATAGTAATAAAAATATTACGGTAAAATCAGTTATTAAAAATCGCCTGACGGCACCATTCGTAGTAGAAACCGAGGTCGCCTAATAACTCGTTTACAAATGGAAAATATTCAAAAGTTCTACAATATAATTGTATTGAACACTATTTAATACAAATGTGCACTGGTCTAACCCTATTATGACCAAAAACTAAGTATTAAACAATCACTCAATCAATATATATATATATATATATATATATATATATAGCATAATGATGATCCACGTATACTGTCTTAATATGTATAGGAAAAACTACTAAAAAGTTGTAAGTTTAAAAATGTATTTTTTGACAGTATTTATTTATTTCTTTTATACATATATATATAAGAAAGAAAGAAATACTGTCAAAAAATACATATATAAAAGAAATAAATAAATACTGACAAAAAATACATTTTTAAACTTACAACTTTTTAGTAGTTTATATATAGTAATATTTTTATTATAAGTGTTGATAAAAACATAGTTTACTGCAGCACAAGAGCCGTTGTGTTTCGTTGCTAACCTATTAGCACCTCGTCAGACAGTGAAATATTTTTCTGTTAGGAATCATTATATATAGAAACTTAAAAACAACACAATTTTTACCATATCTAGACATTTAAGGGGAGGGAATATATATGTATTACAGGTCGACACTTTTGAGCACCCTCTGTGCCATAATAATTTTCCATATTTCCGGACCAGCAGGGACCATACTATAATTCAAATAAGCAACAAACCTGCTAAATATACGCATTTTATAAGAAATTAGGAATCTGATAAAAGTCGAGCACAAGACCCCCAACAACAGGTCACTTGGTATGAGACAAACTCACTTCTACAGTTAGGGTCCCTTAGACTTATTTTAGGATCACTGGTCGAATTCATACTGCACTGTTAATGCTCTTTTTAAATGCCAGAAGTCAGTCAGTCAGTTAAATGCCATACGTGAAACACGCTTGACGATCATGTCTCGAAAGAGACATGACTGACTGGGCAGAAGATTATCCCGCAGCAGGTTGCTATTGCTTTCTGCGGTAGACTGGTTGCCGACCAAGGCTATAAAACCTAATTTGTCCTGTTATTTAACCCATAACTGGAAGGAAGAGACGGATTAATACCTTTCCCAAGGGTATTTGCTCGTAAGTGAATGGAATAAATTCAGCTGGAATTCGAACTCGGCTCCCCGGTTTCTCGTTCCGAGCCGATATCCACTGCACCACAACGCACAGCCTAAATGCCAGAAGACAGAAGAAAAAAAAATGAAATCTTTTACGCTGTATATATATATATATATATATATATATATATATATATATATATATATATATATATATATATATATATATATAAACGTAAAAAAAACGTGTGCATATTTAGCGAACCAACAGAAATAACGTAATAATAATTCTATGAAATGCATTTAACCCTCAACTCATAAACACTTCACATCTTTAAAACATTAACTATGTTTAAAGTTTAAATTAAATATCATTTAGATGAATAATATCAAAAGAGATTAAAATTGTGGTAAGATTTTACCTTTAGTAAATTTTGATTTACTAAGCGCCGCTTAGGTGTGGTACAAGGCCGAAAGTATGGGGTACCCAGTGAGGCTCGAACTCACTATTCAGTTGTAATAGGTTCTAGCGAGACGAGCTTGCTAACCATTACACCACCTCGAAACGGGAACCTAGCCTCAGTTGCGAAAAAAAGTTTATTCTACCGGAGTTTAAAAATAAAACGTGTATCCATATACAGAGACGCTTTTTATAACAATAATCAACTGTAATGCATTTTAGTAAAAATCACTGGCAATGTATTTTTATAGTAAAAATCATGCTCAATGAAGTTTTTATATAAAAATCACTTGCAATGCATTTTACGGTAACAATCATTTTAAACGCATTTTTATAGTAACAATAATTTTAAATGCATTTTATAGTGACAAACGTTTTGAATTCATTTTTATAGTAACAATCATTACAAATGCATTTTTAAAGTAAAAAAAATCTGCAATGCATTTTTATAGTAAAAATCATTTGCTATGTATTTTTATAGTAAAAATCATTTGCTATGCATTTTTATATTAAAAAATCATTTGCAATGCATTTTCACAGTAAAAAATATTTGAAATTCACTTTTATAGTAAAAATCATTTGCAATGTATTTTTATAATAAAAATCATTTGCAATGCATTTTTATAGTAAAAATCATTTGCAATGCATTTTTATAGTAAAAATCATTTGCAATGCATTTTTATAGTAAAAATCATTTGCAATGCATTTTTATAGTAAAAATCATTTGCAATGCATTTTTATAGTAAAAATCATTTGCTATGTATTTTTATAGTAAGGCCATTTGCAATACATTTTATAGAAAAAATGACAATTAATTATTAGAAATTATTTGCAACATATGTTATGGTAAAAATCATTTACAATTAAATTTTATACAAAAATAATTTGCAACGCATTTTTATACCAAAAGTCACTTGCAATTCATTTTTATCGGAAAAATCATTTGCAATTAAATTTTATATTAAAGATTATTTGCGACGCCTTTTTACATTAAAAATCATTTGCTATACATTTTATATTAAAAATCGTTTCATATTAAAAAATTCATTGACAAAATTATATGCTATCTAATTGCAACATTGGTAAAATATGATCTCAATTCTATGACAGTACAGGCATATTTATATTGCAATAATCCACTTCCAATTCACTTATTATGACATCTCATAGCTTTATAACATTTTGGTTCTGAAAAATTAAAATTGAATAAATATTAAATTTGAAGTTCTAGAATTGTGTCGTCCTGGATACGACAGTAAACTGCATCCGGCAGCAAGGTCTCTGATTAGGAGGTTTTGAGGAGCATGGAACAACCTTTTAATTGCTGTTGTTCCCAGGTCCACCCAGACCCGGAATGGTAGCACCTGATAGGGTCCCAGCTATGGGTAAATAGTTAATCCCCAAACTTGGGTCAAAAGACTATGAAAGTATAAAAATAGACTTTTATAGAAATACATATATATATATATATATATATATATAGTGTATCGAGGCAGCAAATAATTTTCTAAACATATACTGTTAAATATAAGAAACAATGAATGTCTATTATGTTTAATGATGAGCCGTTCTAAACGTCGTATTTTGGCCTTAATTTCAGTTAAAAATAGACAAGAATTCTCCAACATTTGGATAATTTTTTTATTAATTTGGTTCTAAGCTTTCGGCTCACATGACCCATCTTCAGAGAGGTTATTAAGACGGTAATACAATAACATCCACCATCACCGACGATTTTATTTTGTGTTGACATATATAGACTTTTATATTCAACAATACATTTTTTAAGGAAAAAAAATTATTACGAGCAGTAGATTTTTAATACAAAACTAGAAGACATATACAGTTTTCTAAAATAAAAATAAAACTTATTTTTTCATCAAAATCTGTCTAAATCAACCTTCTCACTATAGCCGATCATTAAAAAGTGCCTCGAAACCCCACTTTCTTGGCAGTAAATAACCCACTGAAGTGTTGATATGCCGTTAAACAAAAAACTCACTTGTGCTTTCTCACTCATTTTAGAATTGCATAAAATTAAAATAACCTCTTCTAATTTTACTCCGTTTCAAAGAAGTGTTTAAAAAGGAGGTAGATAAATCGTCGGTTACCGGAAAATTGTGGTGTCATGGATATCGGCTCGGGATGAGAATTCGGAGAGCCGAGTTCGAATTCTACCTGAATTCGTTGCATTCACTTACGCGCAAAATACATTGGAAAAGGTATGAATCCATCTTTTCTCCTACTAGCTATGGGTTAAATAACAGGACAGATTGGGTTCTATAGTCTTTGTTGGCACTTGTCTTCTGCAAGAAGTAATGGCAACCTACTGTGGGAAAACCTTCTGCGTAGTCAGTAAGTGTGTATCACGTTGAGTAGTATAACAATGTCGATATGTTCTGATGGCGATGTAAATAAAAACCGTACTGGTAATAAAATTAATCATGAATTAGTAATTGTTAGTATTATTGTCAAGTGATTAAGAACAAGTTAAGATATGACCATGACAAAATAAAAAAGACGCCTTGAACTTGTGTATCAAGGTGGGTGCGTCAGAATCTGTATGCGAAGAAGCGACTTCATTATTCCTGTTCACTTAGCTACAAGAAACTGCCGATGCCATGGAGTTTGGTCTTGACTACAGGCACGGTCTGGTTTTTCATTTGATGTGTCAGACTGCAAGCTACTTTTATATTCTCGATACATCTGAAAATAAAATGCAACATTAAAACCCAGCACATGTCGTGTAACATTAGATTAAGTTGTCTTCCATGTATGGCCGGCTAAAAATGCCTTCTCAAATATATGGCATTTTTTTTTTCTTTGATAAATCCAAATTCGTAAATATTTAAATTTGATATACTACTATATCTTTAACGAGAAGACTAACATTACATCTCTCTGAGCATAGCTCTATCAGGTCTCATTTAAATACACATAGAGACCAACCAAATTCTATCCATAACATACAATAATACAAATATAATAGCATCATCCACATGTAAAAAAAGAAGGGCTAAAATAATGAAAGGATTATTAAAAAAAAAAAGGAAAAAGCCAACTCTCAATAATATGAACTGTGAACACGGCCACAATGTGCTGACCGCATTTCGAAAATAATATATTCCTATACATAAAACAATCCATGTATTCAGTTAAAAATAAAATTAAATTCATTCTTGATAATGGCTAAAAGTATAGCCATTATAAGTAAGAATAGCCGAAAGTGTTTGTAAAAATAAAAGATTCGTATAATTTTTATATAATTTATGTTCTGGAAAGAAAAAATAATTATAAGATCACATATACAAAAAACTTAATCATAGCACCTTCCTTATCTGCCATTTTTAACGAAACTTGCATATATATATATAATCTCAGAGGAAAACGATATTTTTGTTGCCTACGCATTCCGTCCTGTGATGGTTATTTCATCAGGGCGAAGATTAATTTTATTTTAAATAACTTTAAACTTTAAATATATGTTTTGTTTATAGATTTGTTATTTAAAATAATATCCATTTCATCTCTTTGTCTTGATAAAATCCATCACCGGACCAAAGTGTAGTCGAGAAAAATATAGTTTTTCTCTTGTTTTTTATTTATTTTATTTTATTATTCAAACATATATATATATATATATACTTTAGAACATGAACAAACTACCATCATTATTAACTCCCTGATGAGACATTGTGCTTTCAATGTCGAAACAAAATATCCAATTTCGTAATAGTTTGTAGGTGTTCTAAATTATAATTAATAATAAATATTCAGTGTTCTGTTTTTATATCTTGAACATTGTTTTAAATTAATGTTTTGAACGTTGCAATTATTTTCTTCTTTCCTCATTCATTAGTGTGTGTGTGTGTGTGTGTGTGTGTGTGTGTGTGTGTGCGTGTGTGTGTATGTATATATATATATATATAATTTTCAATTTCTTGAAAAAATGACACTATTCGTGAAGGTGTTCATAATTGGTGGGTCTGTGTATATATTTTTTGTTTCCTTTGCTTCATTTTGAAAGAAAGAAAAGATCAACTTGTATTTTTGCCCGCTTACATTTTGAAAGAAAGAACGAGAGGTGAAACCTCCCGTTTTTTTGTGATAGCTGATGTCTGTGTTCGATCCTAGGCAGAAAGCGATTTTTTCGAACGCTAATTCTTTTTTTTTTAAGACTAGCAAAAAGACAGACACCTTCCCTACCCTGATTTGAACTTCGAAACTCGTTCATATTTCTTTATTGTTTCTCGTTGACAATGTTTTACAACAGTAGCAACAGCTTTTGCTTTTGTTTGGACACGTCAGCAAATTTATGGGTAGTAGTATCCGAGGGCTCAAGTCACTAACTCTTTTGCTCTTTCAATCGTTGTGGCATGTCAGTGACGAAGTATTTCTCTCAAGATATTTGGTACCGTAATAAGAGAGAGCAAATGGAAAAACAGATTCATGCTTTGCCCAAGGCCATGAATGCGAAATGAATATGAATAATACCCAATTGATTCTTTTGGGAACAACCACTGGCCACTTTTTATACCGTTGCAGTCGGGGTAAGGTCGGTCGGTAGAAGGGAGTGGTTTAACAAACTATCTTTTAAATTTTAATTTTATTTCATTATTTTAATTTTATTTTTTCATTATTGTCTTATTATTTTTATTCTATTTTAAATTTTTATTCTATTTTATTATTTATATTTTATTTATTTTTATTTTCTTTATTTCATTATTATATTTCCTTAATATTTGTTTATTATTTACTATTATTATTTATTTATTATTTTATTTCTTCACTATATTATTATTATTTATTATTTATTATTTATTATTCTTTTTATTATTTTAATTTATAATCATTATTATTTAATTTATTATCTATTCTATTTGTTGTTTTAATTCTGTTATTACTATTATTATTATTTATTATTTCAGTTAATATCTGTTGTTATTTTAATTTTATAATTATTGTTTTTTATTGGTTATCGATTATTTTATTTAGTATTTTAATTCCATTAAATTATTATTATAATTATTTTTATATTCATTTCATTTTACTTTTTATTTTTATTCATTGTTTCAATTTTTTATTTTATATTTTATTTCTATTTATTTATTTATTTTTTTGTCGGTGCATAAGAGGATTTCATGCCTTTCTCAATAATGGCCGAAACCGAAATTCGAACTTGGATAGCAAAATTCGATTCTTCCGTGCCAATAACCGCGCTTTTACATGACTAAACGTCTATTTACTGAGTTACTGCATATGCTATCAGTTCACACTCACATTGTGTAAGTGGGAAAACGACTCTATTGAGTGCACCTTGGTGTGTGTGTGTGTGTGTGTGTGTGTGTGTGTGTGTGCGTATGTGCGCGTATTCATAAGTGCATATGTACGTGTGAGTTTCCTGCTAACCCTGACAAGAGTACAATACACTTCTAGAAAATTCCTGTCTGTGTGTTCTGTCGACGAGAGCACATTTAAGCGCGCACGCACGCACGCACACGCCACGCATGCACGCTCGTCCGTGTGTGTGTGTGTGTGTGTGTGTGTGTGTGTGTGTGTGTATGTGTGTATGTGTAAGAAGGTGTGTATTCCAATGTTGATATCTCTGCGTGAGATTTATGGTTGTTGCTTTAAAACAAATCTGGCATAAGGCCGTCACTAAAACACAAACGGTTTAATTATCAATCATTGGACTAGCTTTTTTAAACGATTCTTGTCTGCTATGTAGTATACAGTCAAATTGCCTGACCTTGACTGATGCATAAGTATGTGTGTGTGTGTGTGTGTGTGTGTGTGTGTGTGTGTGTGTGTGTGTGTGTGTGTGTGTGCTTTGACTAATGGATGAGTATGTATGTGTGTACGTGTATAAAGATGTACGTTCTTTAGCCTTAGGTATCAGTTTTAGCTAGAACGTAATCGTGTTAAAGTGTGTGTGTTACAATCAAGCTAGTAGGTAGCCGTATCTCTGTGTGACCGACTTTGAAGTGTGTGTATATGTATCAAAAGACCATTTTTATACGAAACGTACTATACATTAATGTGTGTGTGTGTGTGTGTACTTTTAAGAAAGACAGAAAGAAAAAAGAAAGAAAGGAAGAAAAAGACAACTTATGCGTGTGTTTGTGTGTTCGCATTGAATTAAGTTCCCTGCTGTTGACGACCTTCCTTCAACTCCCACCCATACATCCAGCCATACGAAAGCAAATTTCTTTCTCTTTTCTTTCTTTCTCTTTTTCTTTCTTTCTTTCTTTTCTTTTGTTTTGTTTTTTTCTTTGATTTTGTTTCGCCCTTCGCCTTTGACTTAAACGCGAAAAGACTGGCCCAGAAATTGAAAAGTCTCCGCCCACTAATAACATCCTCAACTAATCAAATCGCTTGTTTGCTTGTCAATCATCATCAAAGCACCAAGCAACCGCATGTGATAACGAAATAAAACAATAAAACAATGTGAAGCAGTTATTTTCTACAATATTTTTTTTCATCTGAAAAATATAAGAGGGTGAGAGTGAGAGAGTGAGAGAGAAAGAGGGAAATAGGGAGTGGGGACTGAGGAAGCGGCTTCTTGTCGCTGATTATAGTTGATTGCGCATGCGTACAGAAGACGCAAGGTATTCTCTTTTTTCTTTTCTTTTTTTAAGAGTGGGTTTATGAAGGTGATTGCGTGCGTGCAAGTACTTGCGTGCGCGTGCACGCACTCGCGTCTGTATGTGCGTACGCGCGTGTGCGCGCATGCGCGTGCATAGCTTTTTATCAATTTTAAAAGCTGTGTGGAATTCTCGTTGTTTCCGTTACCTTCCTCTGCCTTAACAACGAGAAGGCTTTTCTTTCTATACCGCCCTTTAACGACATTAAGAGATTCAGCTCACTCAACCACAAACACATACACACAGATACACACAAGCACATACTAACACACGCTTTTAAACATTCTTTTAGACGTATTTTTCTTTTTTTATAATATAAAACAAATACTAAATTAATAAATATCAATTCTAATCATCGAATACTAATAGGTTCTTACTAAAATATCTTTTAGTTGCTAAATATGGATTAGAATAAAAATTGAATAGATCCAAAAGACGGATAATCGGAAGATTATGTGGCACCAGTGGGAAAACCTACCTTGAAAATCGGCACACGAAATTTAATAAATACTACTTTTTACCTGAACTCGAACGCATACTGCTACTGGAAAATGTAAGACACTCGGTCCTTTTACGACGTATAAGGACAAAGGTTAGGCGTTGTTCGGGAGCCTCTTTTGTTCTTGACTTGTTCGTGGTTAAATCTTTTCCACAGAACGATAGCAAATACTTCATTTTAAATCGAACACTTGCAAAACAAACAGAATAATTCATTTACTCTCTGTCATTAGGATTCCTACCACCACAAACCCTGCTACAGTAGCAACAACAACAATAACAACAACAACAACAACAACAACAATAATAATAATATTATAATAATAATAATAATAATAATAATAATAATTATAATAATGCTATCCAATATTATATAAGCCAAGACCAAAATCTGTTAATTTAGCTATATAACATAAAAATCCTTATAATAATAATAATAACAATAACATTTACCCAAAAGGAAATATGTATACAACAGAAACCAGAAGAAATAATAATAATTGTGAAAATAAAAGCACATCCCATCTCGCTTATAACCATCCACTGTAATAAACTAAATATTTTTCAGCGCAAAAGCTGAATTAGTCAAATAAAGCTTCATTAACTTCTACTAAAGAGTTGTTGCTATGTTACAACAACAACAACAACAACAACAACAACAACAACAGTAACTATAATAATAATAATAATAATAATAATAAATAAACACTATGGAAAATATGTAAACACTGGTATGAACATCACCCAGCACCGATTACAGAAAAATAGAAGATGTCATCATTTTATGGCATTACACCATCTACAGACAGAAAAATTGTAATAAATAGGCCGGACGTTGTTGTTAGAAACCAAAAAGAAAAAAAAAACTTACTGATTAATTCAAATTGACATGGCTTGTTCAGCGGTTTGTAACATAGCAACCAAGAAATTCGAAAACTGTCAATAAAGACCTAAAAATTGAAATAGAAAAAATGTCGAAATTGAAAACAAGTATCGTACCAGTGATAGTGGGTACACTTGGAATGATAAAAAAATGGAACAGAAAAACACATTGAAAGAATCCCTGGAAACCCTAGCTTGAGAGATATACAAAAAAATTGTCTTGTTAAGTAGAGCCCACACACTGGGGAGAGCTTTGTCTATGTAATGCTAGGGATGTTAGGGAGATATGAAAAAACATGAAATGGAATCATAACAACACACCACGACCGGCCTTAGGTCTTCCTGCACACTTGGTAGGTAGTACGACCATAGCAGAAATCGATGTATAATGAAAAATGACATAATAATAATAATAGTCAATATAAGCTCAAATCAAAATCTGTCCTAAAAATGAAACAATATCCTTTGGATATTTTGAATTTCAACCAGATCGCCTAACCTAGGCTAGAAGACCGGATATGGTAAACAAAAAATATACCAGGTGATGTTTTCGTTTTTTTTTTGTTTTTTTTTTTTGGTAGAGTAAATCTGAATGAAAGTTAAAAGATGGGTCTCACTCTTGTGGGCCGGGGGTGGGCAGGCATGCCATATGTTATAAGAACACCAGGACCAGTGGCGAAGAGAAATAGTCTGGGTAAACTGGAAATTAGAAGAACAAACGGGACCATACAGACTTTTAGTGCAAACAGCCATAGCACTAAGGAGAACGCTGATGTATTAACGAGGCTTGGTGTTACTTGATCTCAAGTGTAAATTGCTAGTTTTAATTTTTTTATTTATTAATATTCACCTCAAGGTAGAGGATCACTGTATGAGCAGTAAGATTTTGTTGGTTAGTTGGTTCTTTTATTTCATTTAATGGTATATCAATATCTCTATGGGTCATTTAATGCGGAAGTCTAAATACATAATTTAATACTATCAGGATAAACATGTTTCTTTTCCTTTTTTTTAATGTTTAATTCTTAGACCATAAAGTGTATTGTTGGTAATTTTGCTATAAAAATGTATTTTTATTTTTATTAGTTTTGCATTAATTGTCATTTAGTTATAAAAACGTGTTCTTGCTCAGTTTATTATGAAAATGTACTGTTGATTTTTTGTTTGCCCATAGCTGGAACCCTAATACCAGGTAAGGGTGAACCTGGAAACAACAGCAGTTAAGTGATGTGATCGGGAAGAAGAAGGGGTGTAGTTCATGAAAAATAACGGTTAACCGTAGAATTGGACAGGTTAAAATTGTAGGGGTCGTGAAAGCAATAATTCCTACGAAGAACCTATTTAAGTGGGACTTACTTCTTACCAATGGAATATTAAGAGAATGTGGGTGGTTCGCCTCAATGCGCGCGGCATGAACCTCTTAAGTGGGAGAGTTAGAATTACTGTTTTTGCACAGGAGCAATTCTTGCTAACTAGAAATTACCAAGCACACATAGTGACATGTTGTGTTGACCCCTAAATGCAGATTCTGTGATAAATATCCAGAAACAATTGAGCATCTTGTATTCGGTTTCACGGTGTTAGCATCCACTGAATATAAAACTCGGAATGATAGAGTGGGTCAATATCTGCACCGGAAAATATGACACTTTTACGGGTAAGATAATGCATGAAACTTGTATGAACATCACCCGATTACCGAGATAATCTCTAACAATTTTATGGGTCTTTACATTTCACACAGAAAAAACAATCAAAGTTAATCGTCCAGACATCGAGGATCAAAGACCACAAGAACAGAATGTGAGTTCTTATTAACCTCGCAGTCTCTGTAGATTGTACTGTATCTTTCAAGATTCTCAAAAAAACTATCAAAATACAAGGATCGTTAAATGGAAATACTAAAAAACTGTACCCACAAGTTCAGCTCACACATTACAAAGAGCTTTATCTTTGTAAGATGTACATGATGATAGGTTGCTTTTTGTTTTGTTTTGTTTTATTTATACATAAAGGTGATAAGTGAAAATGTTATAAAGCCATTTCTGAGCTCAGGTCTTTGATTGAGAGCCGAAAGAAGATGTGTATACAACAGAAATCCTCATAGTGTGGGCCGATATATGCATTGGAAAATATGACACTTTTACAGGAAGGAAACTTTAAGGATCTGGTATGAACATCACCCACACCCGATTACAGAAATAGGATCTGTAATAATTTTATGAGACTTTACATTACACACAGTAAAACAATCAAAGTTAATCGTCCAGACATCGAGGATCAAAGACCACAAGAACAGAATGTGAGTTCTTATTAACATAGCAGTCTCTGCAGATTGTACTGTATCTTTCAAGATCTTAAAAAAAACTATCGAAATACAAGGATCTTGAAGTGAAAATCTCAAACATATGGCACAAGATGATATCATTAGTTACAGTTGTAGTTAGGATCCTGAATTTGATTGAAAAAGGTTCCAAAAGAGTAATTGAAGGGATTTCTAGTTTCACATATCTTAAAGAATTACAAAAATGTACTTCAAGTATTGCTTACATATTAGAAAGAGCTTTAACAAATGTGTGTGGTTGTTGTTTGTTTTTCACAGATAAAAAAATAGCATATTAGTGGAAGATGTCATGAAACCGCTTCTAACCATAGATCTCTGGTTGGGACCCGGAAGGAAATCTATGTACAAGAGAAATCACAAGAAATAATAATAATAATAATAATAATAATAATAATAATAATAATACACCATCTACACAGACAGAAAAATTGAAGCAAACAGGCCAGACATTATTGTTAAAAACCAGAAGGAGAAAACTTGTCTATTAATTGATATGGCTTGTCCAGCGGATTGTAACATAGCAATCAAAGAATTTGAAAAACTGTCAAAATATAAAGACCTGGAAATTGAAATAGAAAAAAAGTGGAAATTGAAAACAAGAGTTGTGCCAGTGATAGTAGGTGCACTTGGAATGATAAAAAATGGAACAAAACAACACATTGAAAGAATCCCTGGAAACCCCAGCTTAAGAGATATACAAAAAATTGTCTTATTAAGTACAGCCCACACACTAAGGAAAACTTTATCTATGTAATGCTAGGGATGATAGGGAAGATAGAAAACCATGAAATGGAGTCATAACAACACGCCACGACCTGCCTTAGGTCTCCCCGCAGACTTGGTTGGTAGTGAGACCAAAGCAGAAATCGAAATATGATGAAAAATGACAAAATAATAATGAATATTCAAGTAACGTACCGTAACGGGTCAATATTCAAGTAACGTACCGTAACGGGTCAATATCTGCACTGGAAAATAAGCAACATTTATGGGTAACAAAATGTAGAAACTGGTATGACCATTACCCAGACCCGATTACAGATCTGTAACAATTTTATGTGACTTTACAATACACACAAACAGAACAATCGAAGCTAATCATCCAGACATCTGGATCAAAGACCACAAGAACAGAACGTGTTTTGTTATTGACATGGCAATCCCTTAAGATTGTAATGTATCTTTGAAGATCTTCAAAAAACAATCAAAATACAAGGATGTTGAATTGGAAATATTCAAAATATAGCACATAATGACATCAATAATTCCAATTGTAGTGGGAGCTTTCGGATTGATTGGAAAAGATTCCAACAGACCCATTAAAAGGATTCCTGGTAGCCCATGCTTTAAATAAATAAAAATGATTATATTCACAAGTACAGCTCACATATTACAAAGTGCTGTATTTACGTAAAATGTGTTTGATCTTAGTTTTTGTGCTTTTTTTTTTTATTACAAAAAATGGTCAGTTGAAGATGTTATAAAGCCATTTCTCACCTGAGGTCTCTGGTTGGGACCCAGAAGAAAACGGGCATATGGCAGAAATATAAGCAAATAATAATAATAATAATAATAATCTGGAAATTGAAATAGAAAAAATGTGGAAATTGAAAACAAGAATCGTGCCAGTGATAGTAGGTGCAATTGGAATGATAAAAAAGGAACAAAACAACACATTGAAAGAATCCCTGGAAACCCAAGCTTAAGAGATATACAAAAAATTGTCTTGTTAAGTACAGCCCACATACTAAGGAGAACTTTGTCTATGTACCTCTAGGGATGATAGGGGAGATAGAAAAAACATGAAATGGAGCCATAACGACACACCACGATCTGCCTTAGGTCTTCTTGCAGACTTGGTAGGTAGTGCGACCATAGCAGAAATCAAAATATGATGAAAAATGACATAATAATAATAATAAAGAAACACCTGAGAGCTAAAACAAGGTCAATATGCACTCGGATGTAACGAACACCCAAAGTGAACATTATTTACACTGTTCGGACTGTTTTCCTCATCTTTATTGCCATGTTTAAAAAGTCCAAAAAATAACGATTAACAACAACAATTATAACGAGTTTTTTTTTTGTCCTTTTTATATATATATATATATATATAAATGCATTGTTGGTAATTTTATAATAAAAATATACCGTTGATTTTTCTTTTGTGTGTTCACCATTTACCCATAACTGGGACCCTAACAGAGTAGACCTGGGAACAACAACAACAGTTAAGATGTGTTTCACGCTTCTCAAATCTTCCACTCTCCTCTTGCTTTCAATATGCCCTGAAAGTATCAAATTTCCCAATTCCTCTTCCCTCATTATTTTTTTTTTAAAATCATCTCACCCCAAGCAAAGCATTCCACTGCCACTATTGCGCATGGGGCTACATAGGGGAAGGTAAAGAGAAGGAGTGGTTAGACATAGGGAACGTCAGGAGGAAGGCGACAGATGAGTAAGGATAGCGAGGATGAGGGTTGGGCAGATGGGAAGAGTGTTTGATAGAATGGGAGCAGGTTAGTGTGTTAGGAGGTGTCTATTGACCTTACATTTAAACTCCTGGAGATTGTAGCCGTCGGGGAAGCAATCGTTTGGAAGAGAATTCCACAGTCGGGAGGTGCGAGGAAAGAAACTGTTGGAGTAGAAGTTACGGCTGCATTTTATCGGTTTCACTGTAAAAGGGTGGGATCTAGTTGCTAGTGTATCCCGTCCGTCAAATATGACGCCAAAATGCGTGAGAGGATTATAAGCTATTTCCTCGCAAGCTATCTCAGGTTATCTTCAACGGTCTTTTTTATAATAGAGATGATAAATAGTGATGAATATATTCTTCACTGCTGGACAACATAATTATTGCAAAAACGTAAAATAATAAAGCCCCGTTAAAGAGCTAATAAGCGGCAAGAACTATTATAACTGGTAGTTTAAGTTAGTATTACTATACTATAAGTATTAGTAAAGAATAAAGATAATATACTAAGCCGACGCTGCCTCCCTGTTGTTTCTTTCCATAAATGTGACTTGAGATATATATATATATATAGGAAAGAATATTAATAAAAAGTTTTGAATTTAAAAATGTACTTTTTTTTAACAGTATTTGTTTATTTTTATTATATTTTATATTTCAGACCGTCCTCGGTCCTTCATCAGAAACAAGTTTTGTTTCTGATGAAGACTGTAAAACTGTAAGACTGTTGAATTTAAGAAGACTGTTCAACTGTAAGACTGTTGAATTTAAAAATGTACTAAAAGTACATTTTTAAATTCAAAACTTTTTATTAATATTCTTTCCTATACATATTAAGACAGTATACGTGGATGATCATCACTATATATATATATATATATATATATATATATATATATAATCATTTCACCCCGAGCAAGGCGGAAACGCCACTGATGTGCAGGGGGTTACATAAATGTAAAAAGATTAATTAGAAAAGAGTGAGGAGTACAAACTAGTTAGAAAGGAACAATAGAAAGCAGGTGCGATGACAGATACATAGGTGGAGAGAAAGGGAAGGTTATACAGGGGTGGGGAGAGAGCTAGAGTCCAGTGGTTAGTAGATGAGTATTGACTTTGCATTTAAATTTCTGGAGGTTGTAGCCGTCAGGAAAGCAAGAATACGGGAGCGAGTTCCACAGGCGGGAAGTGCGAGAGAAGAAGCTGGAGGAGTAGAATTGTCGTCTGCATTTGACTAACCTGACTATATACAGTACACTAAATCTAAAAATGAGCCAACACCGACCGCGGTTTCGTACAACGGATCGTCAGCCTGTCCCCAAGGATGGAGGGACGTGACACATAAAAAAAGATGTGGTTTGGATAAATTAGAATCCGTAGAAGAATCGAAACTGCAGTATTAGTAAAATAAGCAAAAATATTGCGGAAATGGCTGAATTGATTAGGAAACTGACTGTTACTTCAGACATTATAGCTGTGATAACGCTATAATAAAAGTAATAATAATAGTAATAATAATAGTAATAATAATAGTAATGTGGTATATACATTTGATATACTCTTATAATACTGGTCATCATGACGGGTTATTTACATTGATCGGGCTGTTATTCCCATCTTCATTGCCATATTCACGACATTTCGGCCGTTGTACGCGCCGACCTTCTTCAGGATCTGTCTATATTTCTGAAATAAGGTATTTACATTACAGTGGAACCTTGAGATACAAATGCCACAACATGAGATACGACGAAAATTTTCGCTAAAATTACGCCTTTAGATACGACGAATAATTTGAGATACGACGATCGACGTTTCACAAAATCAAAAATCGCGAGACACCATCGGTAGATGGCAGTGTGTTCGTTCGGCTAGTCGAGCATTCATTCGTTTGTTCGTTCGGCTAGCCCAGAGGTCGATAAAGTGATCGATATCGACCCCTGTGGGTCGTTGGGGCTATCTAAAGTGTCGATAATTGTCTAGGCGTCGAATAGACTCCTCAAACGATTTTTCAATTATAAAATTATTCATAAAAAAGGATCACCTTATACTTTTGATTTTGTAATCGCTCGCAGTATTTTTATTTTGTATGATGCTGTAGCTGTTCACAATGGCATCAATCCTCCTCGTTGTCATATGTAGGGACCCCAATTTTCGGCGATGAATCGCGGAATTGTTGACTTGAAACGGAATCCCGTTTTTTTTATGTAATCATTTTCCATTTAAATTAACCATTTCCCTTTTTTCTTAATATAAATACTTACAAACTGTCTTTTGTGTTTTTGTAAATATTCTTATAAATAAATAAAACATGATCTTGTTATTTTTTTAAAATTTTATTCCCTATAAATATTTCTAATTAGTTTTCCTTTTAAGACCTAAAAGAAGAATTTTAAAGTTTAGTTTCTGCACTGATACAAAAAAATCCTGTAGCAAAGCAGATCAAAGTCAGTTAGACCCCCCCCCCCAATACACTGTCTCTGTCTCACTGATTAAGCGAAGTGGGATTTATAGACAATAGTTTTAACTTAAAACGAATGAAAGAAGGAAAAAGAGCAAGGTCAAAGAGATACATTTTTAACAATCTGTTTCTTTGGTTTCATTTTATAACTTGTTATTTTTATGAAATGCTACATTTCTCTTATACAATTTCCTCCAGCCAGTTCGTTAGTCGGCGTGTCGTACAGTGAACATATTGATGCTGTGTGTGCGAATCTCGTGTTTTTTCTTCACTTTGCGAACATTTATTAAATTTTATTGTGTGAATCATGGGTCCCAAATCTAAGGATAAGGATGGGGATAAGAAAAAGCCAAAGAAAATGATCTCAGTGGTATTGAATCAGGAGATAATATCGAAGCATGAACGAGGTGTGAGAATCGTTGACTTGGCCACTGAATATGGTCAAAATGCTTCGACCATACCAACCATTCTCAAACAAAAGGATGTGATAAAGAAGTTGCAGCCTTCTAAAGGCGTAACTTTTATTTCGAAATTGCATTCAAAGTTGCACAATGAGATGGAACGCTTACTTTTGGTCTGGATAAGGGAAAAGGAACTGGATGGTGACTCCATTACAGAAAATATAATTTGTGAAAAGGCTGTCGCCATCTTTAATAACCTTAAACGGGATGCAGCTGAGGAGGGAGGAGAGTCATCGCAAAGCAGTGGAGATGTGCTTAGAGCCAGTCGTGGCTGGTTTGATAATTTTAAAAGGCGTTCTGGCATTCACTCAGTCGTTAGGCATGGCGAAGCTGCAAGAGCAGATGTAAAGGTTGTTGAAAATCTTATCCTGAAATTCAATTCTATTATTTCCCAGGAAAGCTACATACCTCAACAGGTATTTAATTGCGACGAAACGGGGCCTTCTTGGAAAAATACCAAGGAGGACCTATATCACCGCTGAAGAATCGAAGCTTCCCGGACATAAGCCTATGAAGGATAGGCTAACGTTCGGTCTTTGCGGTAACGCTACGGGCGATTGTAAAGTGAAGTCATTGTTGGTATACCACTCCGAGAATCCCAGGGCCTTTAAAGCCCATAAGGTATTGGAAAAAAAGCTACAGGTCATGTGGCGTTTAAACAGTAAGGCCTGGGTAACACAGCAGTTCTTCATCGAGTGGATAAACCTAGCCTTTGGTCCTGCTGTTAAGAAATATCTTACAGACAATGGTTTCCCACTTAAATGCCTCCTCCTGTTGGATAATGCTCCTGGTCATCCTCCAGGTCTTGAGGATAGCATTTGGGATGAATTTAACTTCATTAAAGTGTTTTATTTGCCAGCCAACACCACATCTATCTTCCAGCCTATGGACCAGCAAGTGATATCTAATTTCAAGAAGCTGTGTACCAAACATCTTTTCAAACGGTGTTCCGATGTCACTGAAAACACCAACCTCACTTTAAGGGAATTTTGGAAGGATCATTACAACATCGTAATCTGCCTGAAATTGATAGATCTTTCCTGGCAAGATGTTACTAGAAGAACCTTTAACTCAGCCCGGAAAAAGTTATGGCCAAGTGTTGTTGCCGCTTATGACTTCGAGGGGTTC
Organism: Ascarosepion bandense; assembly: GCA_037127315.1. Taxonomy (NCBI): domain Eukaryota; kingdom Metazoa; phylum Mollusca; class Cephalopoda; order Sepiida; family Sepiidae; genus Ascarosepion; species Ascarosepion bandense. The sequence goes on from JBBBDQ010001417.1 coordinate 4,112,957, forward strand.
GAACCAACGCCACAAACACCTGTTGAATTGGAAGTCGTATCCATTGGTCGTTCCATGGGGCTGGAGCTAGATGAGGCAGATGTGGATTTGGTAGAAGAACGTGCAGAAGAACTCACAACGGAGGAGCTGAAGGAGTTACAGGAAATTGCCTCCTCGGAGGTGATGCAGGAACTCAACAGTGAGGAGGAGGTTGAGGAAAAGGGGGTGCTTACATCAAGAGAAATTCGTGATATCCTCAGCATGTGGCAGAAAGTGAATGATTTTGTTGAAAAAAGACACACTAAGAAATTGCTTACAGGGAGAGCGGGTGCTTATTACAATGATACAAGCCTAACACACTCCAGAAACATCTTAAGAAAGCAGCAAAAGCAGACCTCTCTTGATCGGTATCTTATAAAACGACCACAAAGCCAGAGTATTGAGCGTGAAAAGGCCAAAATGGCTAAAACCGATAGTGAGTGATTAGCTTAAGTAGAAAAAAAACAAAAGCCCTCCCCCCAAAAAAATACAAAACGAAAAGTAAAAAAAAGTGTGTGTGTGTGTGTGTGTGTGTGTGTGTGTCGTAGGTTAGGCTATGCTGTCTCATAGCCCTCTCTCCCTGCCTCCTTTTTCCTCCTCAGCTTACCTTCGTTAGCTACTCATCCCTGTCTCCATGGTAAGTTAGTTACAATTTTATTCTTTAGATTTTTTATTACGTAATGTAAAAAAAAAAGGGAAAAAAATAACCATTTTGTACTGTACGTACTGTCAATTTCATTGCCTTTTTATCGTGTGTGCGTGTAGCCTAGCTTCTCTCCCTCCCTCTCCCATCCTGATGCACCCCGTTCGCTATTAGTCCTCGCTCAACTGGTGAGTACAACTCAACTTTTCATTGTTTTTATTAACATTATTGTAATCTATACATACTGGTGTTTTTACTCTATAATTACTATACGGTATACGATTTTAGTTATATATAAGATAATTTTGAATATAATTTTAGCATATTTTAGGTCAATTTCTTACCCTTGGAACGGATTAATTCGGTTTCTTTTACTTTAAGTGGTAATAATTGCTTTGAGATACGATTTTTTTTTAGATACGACGGTGGTCATGGAACGAATTAAATTCGTAACTCAAGGTTCCACTGTATTTATATTGTTGGGACTGTTGTCCTCATCTTTATTGCCATATTCACGACATTTCGGCCGTTGTACGCTCCGACCTTCTTCAGGATTTTTCTATATTTCTGAGATGAAGTATTGTAATTATTTACATTATTGACATTGTTCGGACTGCTGTCCTCATCTTTATTACCATATTCACAACGTTTCGGCTATTGTAAGCTCCGATCTTCTTCAGGATCGGTCTTTATTTTTTAGATTAGGTATTGTAATTATTACATTACTTACATTGTCTGAACTGCTGTTCTCATCTTTATTGCCATATTCACGACGTTTCGACCATTGTACGATCTGAACTTCTTCAGGTGATTGAAATCTTGAACTGAACCCTCTATTTCAATCACTGGGGTATATTGTTCTCGTTACATGTTATGCCACTTCCGAATGTCTTGTCTCCCTTTAACTAAACCCTCTAAGTTTTGTACAACACTGCTTTAGTTTGGTATTGATCTCACAACTGTTTGGGTCAAGCCACTGTATGTAACCAACACTTTTATCCACTGTACCATGTGTCCTTGTCGTCGAGGCGTACAGCGGCCGAAACGTCGTAAATATGACAATAAAGATGGGGATAGCAGTCATTACAATACATCTTATCTCATAAATATAGACAAATCATGATGGGTATACTTGATTTTGTATATTTATACCTAGTGAAGCATTAATTAGCGTGATGCTCTATCTCTCTCTCTCTCTCAATAATAATAATAATAATAATATTTCTGGAACACGTAATGAGGAAGGAAGGCTTGATGAATCTGATACTCACACGGTAGATAAAGGAGTACAGGGAAAGCAACGCGTGACATACTTAATGAGCTTGAGCAAATGGATGACAGAACAGGGTGTGCGAGAAATAGAAGAAAGACCAAACTTATTAAGACTTACAAGAGACAGGAAGATGTAGATGGCCACGATCTCCTACGTCCCGAAGGGACACTGTACATAAAGGAAGACGAGAACGTTCTCATTCAATAATAATAATAATAGTAATAATAATAATAATAATAATAAAGGGTATTTACATTTTACTATGGCGCATTCAAACAGGAAGATAACGGATATTATTATGTCAGTCAATGTTTTCACAGTAAATTAGTACTAACCAACATGTCAACATGTTAGGATATACAAATTTGATAAATATACCATGAATTCAGATTTTAATGTCTGTCTTTATTTTAAATATTTACAATATATTTGGTGAAATTTTATTGAAAGTCTCAAAGGTTGTTCATTATATTGTAATAAATGTATATTTTTTATTCTAAATTTCCCGCAGTTCAAGTTAGATGATTATAATCAGAATGGTAATATTGAATCAGGTGGATGGTATTAATGTAAGGGAAAATGGTAGAAAATGGTTATGTGAATCAAAAGGAAAGATGACATCGTATTTTTCGGCCTAGAAGGCGCAATTTTTTTCCTGAAAAATATATGTGCGTCTTTCAAGACATATGTATCAGTCACTACCATGGTTACCATCATGACATGGATGGTAGTGAGGATCATTTATTGTACATGAATGATAGTAGTGACGACTCTGCAGAAGATAGTTTAGAGGTTTTTCATGAATCCAGCAGTGACGAGATTTGGGGGTTTGAGAATGAATTAGATTTATTTGATTGTTTTATATTCTTACATGGATATTTAAAAAAGATTAATTTTTATGAAAAATAAAATTTTTATGAAAATAAAACAACCCTTAGACAATGAAAGGTATATTTACTAACCACCAACTAGAATGTCTTTGCCTTATAAACAAAATTGGACGAGTGCTTGGCGTAAACAATACGTAGCGCCATGATGTGAGGGACGCATAGTGAATGCCTTGTATGAGAATGGCATTTTTTTCTTAGAAATTTCTTTCCAATATGAGGGTGTGTCTTCCAAGCTGCAGCGTCTTGCAAACCGGAAAATACAGTAACTCTTGAGTTGAAGAGGTCAAGACTGAGGTCTTCAGGGAACCAGCAACACACGAGTATGTCCTACGAAAATGGCGGTTTCGTGGGAAAAAGCTGTTCGAGTGAAACTTTACTCTCTCCCCCTCCCCCCCTCTCTCTCTCTCACACACGCACACACACACTATATATATATATATATTTCGTCCTCTGAGAGACTTTATCATTATACCGTGATAATGTCCCTTAGTGGACGAAACGCGTCGGTTATGATACGCTTTCCTTTTGTCGTTATTCCTATTATCCTTTCACTGATATACTGAAGTTTTTCACACACACACACACACACAATACACACACATATATATATATATATATTGTGGGTGTGTGCGTTATATATATATAACGGAACTCAAAATACAGACCAACCCCTCTAACACCCAGGGGAAACAGATCCAACACAAATAAACGGGCTTTTCAACTAGATAATTCTCATTTTTAAAAAATCACCTGAAGATGAAGCCAACCACATAATGGGCTGGCTTCAAGGTGCGAAAATTTTTGTGTGGTGATGCCGTGAATTTATAAGAACATTGTAACAACCATTGCAGTATAACGCTCTACATTTGTATCGAGCACTCTTTATAAAAGTAAATGCATGAACAAAAGGTTAAAAAAACCCACGAGTTCAACAACTTAGTTACAATATATATATATATATATATATATATATATATATATATATATATATTGGTGATAGTAGTCGTGGCACTGGGAGGCACAGTCCTATGGGTAAATGGAGCTCAGCAGAGTTCCACCACGAAAATATGTGAATGAGCGGCGCTATATGGAGTTTAATTCGTTACCTCTTTGTCGCCGGGACCTGTGATACAGTTAGTATGACGTACTGTCTAGGTTACAATTCCTGGTAGTGGATGCGCATTGCTGATGAGTCCCAAATATAGGACGAAACGGCCATCCAGTGCTTTCTGCATTCTGTTGAGGTCTAATAAAAACTCGATGTATTACTTAAATATATGTCAAACTCAGCATACAGAAAATGAGAAAAACAGCAGTCGATTACTTAAATCTTTTGACGAGTGGACTGAACAACTACAGAAGATTTAATGATATTTAATGCCAAAATTGCTGGGTTTTTTTTTTGTTTGTTTTTTCAGTAGTCTACTGATGGAACGGCAATTTAAGGCAAGCAGATTTTTTGGACATAAAGTGCTCAATATCAAGATAAGGATTAAGCGTTTATAGGATTAATGTGGAGAAGCTTGTTACTTAGCTGAGCATTGTTGTTTCAGTCTTGCCGACTTTGAATTTCCGTGAGTGCATTATTGTAATGTCTTCACTCTTCAAACCTGAAACCTGAGGAATGAAGACATTTCAATCATATATATATATATATATATATATATATATATATATATATATATATTGAACGGTAATACAGTAACATCCACCAACACCGACGATTTTATTTTGTGTTGACATAAAACTCCGCTAGGCAACGGCAATAGTTACCAAAAACAATAAACGCAGTTCGCAAATTTACAATGTTACTGTATTACCGTCTAAATAACATCTCTGAAGATGGCTCATGTGAGCCGAAAGCTTAGAACCAAATTAATAAAAAATTATCCAAATGTTGGAGAATTTTTGTCTTTATTTTCAACTGAAATTAAAGCCAAAATACGACGTTTAGAACGGCTTATGATTAAACATAATAGACATTCATTGTCTCTTATATTTAACAGTATATGTTTAGAAAATTATTGGCTGCCTCGATACACTAATTATATATATATATATATATATATATATATATATATATACACACACACACACACACAGAATGATAGTAATAATAATAATAATTTAAGTGGTTAATACTAATGGAAGTACATTCCACGGTTATATATATACTTTTTAAAAAGACGTAAGAAAGGAGGAAAAGCAGACACAGAGATTGATGACTCGATATTAGAACAATTTGCAATACGTCTGGAAGAATCAAAAGTTAAAAGTTATCTACATAAAGGCGTTAAACGTAGGATAATATACATTTAATCGATACTCGTATTTGAGTAGACATTCTATTTTTAATTAAACTGTATATGTATAGAAAAATTTTGAACGGCTCATGATTAAACATAATAGACATTCATTGTCTCTTATATATATATATATATATAGGATTAATTCAATGGTGTTGGATGATCATTTCGATATGAAAATCCCCACGGGGGATAACACATCACCCCAGCAACAGAAAAATCCTTTCAGATACTGTTTCCGCTTGGATTAAAGTATCTGAATTAAGATTATATATATATATATATATATATATATATATATATATATATATATATATATTGATGTAAATATATGTGTACTTGCAAGTACACACTAAAATATAAATATAACATACCTACAAAAATATATATGAATGCACTTGATAATTGTGTATATTATATTTATATATTGGTGAGTACTAGAGAGAGAGAGAGAGAGAGATGACAAAAGTGATGAAAAAGTGAAATAACTATAACATTTGACTCATATGCACATGCACACACGCGCACATATACAGATGTGCGTGCGCGCGCGCACACACACACACACAATTCATCCTAACACCAAAAATAAGAGTATCCCAAATACCGTATAAATTAATTACATCACCTCGATGTCGTGTAATGGTTAGCACGCTTGTCACGCTAGAATCATTACACTTGAGTAGTGAGTTCGATCCTCATTGGGTGCCTCATACTTTCGACCTTGTGCTTCATATAAGCTGCGCTTAAAAATTATGAACAAACTTGGTCTAAAAATAACAAATAATGAGAAAAACGGCTATCAATTCCCAGGAGTTACAAATGTTCATCTACGAAACTCTAGAGTCGAGGTGCTAAATACATTACCAATCAGCTAGTTCGGAAATGTTATTTCTATTAATGAAAGATGTATTTTTTTCTTTCGAGCTTATCCACCATCCGCTCGTACATTGAATACTGTTGCTATATCTGGTCGGTTCCTCCTGCTATCCACCGAGGGGGTCTTTGACAAAATCCAACGGAGAATCTGTAATGTGATCGATACCGACTTGGCAGCTCGGATACAATCACTTTCTCACCGGCACAATGTGGCTTCCCTGTGTCTCTTCTACAAATATTTTCTCGGCTTCTGTTCAGACGAACTTAGCTTACTGGTACCCCTATATATGAATTTACTCAAGCCACAAGATTAGCAACTAGGTCCCACCCTTTTGTGGTGAACCCAATAAATTGTAAACGCAAATTCTACTCCAGCTTCTTTTCTCGAACTTCCCGCCTGTGGAATTCCCTTCCGTTTACTTGCTTTCCCGACAGCTACAGACTTCAAGAATTCAAATGTAAAGTCAATAGTCATCTCCTATCTCACTAACTTGCATTCTCTCGCTTTCTCTCTCATGCTCCATCCACCCCACTCTCATCAGTATTCTCATCCTTCTCTTGCTCTTTTCCTGACACCCTCTGTAACCTGTCACTCTTTCTGAAAACTTTCCTACTATGTAACCCCCTGCTCAACAGTGGCAGTAAAATGCCTTGCTTAAGGCGACACGATTATATATATATATATATAGTCATCCGCAGACAGATCTGTTTCGCTGTATCACAGCTCATCATTACGGTTAGACTCCGATTGCTTTTTAAACCCAGGATTGAAACCCGGCCGAATTGGCGTCAGTCGGCGATTTTACCTCTGGGCTATGGGCGTTCGGTAGAAGACGGCAGACTTTTTAGCGTGTATATTATTATTATACGCGCCCAATATATATATATATATATGAAATATAAAATCTCAAAAGAAAAACAACATACAGTGCGTTCTCTGATTACGGCTATAGAACCCAATCTGTCCTATTTGCAACGAATCCAAACTCTATTCTCCGATTTTTTTGTTCCGATCCCATAACCAGAGCACCACAACTTAAGCCAAAATTACTGAAGCTAAATTACGGGTTACTACACGGAAGATCACGTTACGTCGCATTATAGGAACAGAATTCTGCAATAAATCGAGGACCTTCCTGTATTGTAAAATTATGGGATGATAGAAACGTATAGAACAGAAAGCAAAGAACAATTAAAAAAATATTATTGAGATTTTTAAAACAAAAAAAGAAAACAACCATCTTTGAAATGAAACGAAAATGGATTCTGAAAAATTAAAATAATTATAAGCACGTAAAACGGACTGACAAGAAGATATTTGAAGAAATTGTTATTGGGAATGAAAACAGGAAAAAAGATTTCACTCCGCCCACGTCTATTGAACAGGTTAAGAGGCTCATCCCTTGTTCCCTGTTTAGGATGTGGTTTCCGACTTTCTCTTTTCCAATCTTTTCACTCTTTTCTTTTTTTTTCAATTGGAGTAGATAGACTAAACTGTCGCCCGGTTCACACTCCGCCCACGTCTATTGAACAGGTTAAGAGGCTCATCCCTTGTTCCCTGTTTAGGATGTGGTTTCCGACTTTCTCTTTTCCAATCTTTTCACTCTTTTCTTTTTTTTCAATTGGAGTAGATAGACTAAACTGTCGCCCGGTTCACACTCCGCCCACGTCTATTGAACAGGTTAAGAGGCTCATCCCTTGTTCCCTGTTTAGGATGTGGTTTCCGACTTTCTCTTTTCCAATCTTTTCACTCTTTTCTTTTTTTTCAATTGGAGTAGATAGACTAAACTGTCGCCCGGTTCACACTCCGCCCACGTCTATTGAACAGGTTAAGAGGCTCATCCCTTGTTCCCTGTTTAGGATGTGGTTTCCGGCATTCTCTTTTCCAATCTTTTCACTCTTACGTAGCTCCCTGCACATCAGTGGCGTTACCGCCTTGCTCGGAGTGATATGATTAAAAAAAAAAAACATTTAAAGACGTGAAAGCAACCTAACTACCAGAACATAAGCAACCATAGTTCTTCACAATTTCTTTCTTTTGTAGCTCTTTATAAATTTTACTTTTTTGTTATCTCTCCTAAACCTTGACCCATCATCCTTTTACTCAAAATCATTCTTCTGCTTCTACGTTCTGTATCTCTTTAGAATATAGGTGATCATGGCTCTGTGACACTATTTGACGCTGGTAAATGGAAAGAAAAGGTTAATGAATAGAACGATGACATACCGAAAGAAAAAAAAAATATTTAAAAAAAAACAAACCAAAAAACAAACAAACTTGATTCTCTAAAACCGGAAGAATTACTCACGGAAATATGATATTATCATACGAAGACGTGGCGAACTTCAGGCTGACAGCTGATTAATGACCTCGCTCCTAAAGTACTGGTTACGAAAACAAAAATAAATAGAATGAAAATGATTTAAACTCGAGAATAGAGTTTCCTTGTGGTTGAACAAATTAATGACCATGACAGGATTGGGGGAATGGCTGTCCGGAGAGCCATCTGGTAAATATCTGATTTTTGAGCAAGGCCAAGATATAAAAAAAATTCCGTCAGCAAAATTTAAAAATGATATTTTTTATTGATGACCATAAGTTAAGCCACGCTAAGCAGTCGAGAGCCATATTGGTCGAAGTGTAGCCAAGGTGACATGACTTATCGAGAAAAGTGGAGGAATTGCCAACGTCCACTGGGAAGTATTGGCATGAAATGCCAGTAAGAGAAGGAAGAGGTTATCGTGGCGGATCGATACCTGTGAACGCTACTCTTGGGAAAAGGAGAATTGGAAATGTAATTAATTTTCAGGAGCTAAACAACAAAGGGGCTCTTGTGGAAAATAGAGGAATCACCAACTTTCTCAGTCGTACCATGCCACAAACCGGTTTTAGTTAGATGTCAATAAACGCAAGGAATCGAAGCGGCCAAGAGCAGTGATTGCAGATGTTGAGACGAGAGACGACCGCGTTGCCTGATATCATGTAACTGTCTACCTGAATAGAACTTTCGACATAAACCTAATGCCAGACTTAGCCAAACCAGCCGAAGTGTCACGTTCAACTTAAAATGTTGCATCGACAGGGAAGATTTTATTAATTTTTTATTTAATTTTTCGGCGGATCTGAAGGAGACAACCACCACCTTTAAATTTGTTGTGTTTTATTTATTTATTTATTTTTTTACCTTTTTCAGCGCAGTTTTATTGATTATCACATAAAGTTTCCGATTATCAAAAAAAAAAAATTGGAAAACTTTCAATATTTAAACAATTTTAGGGGGTGCTCAGTTTTTCATACAACGTTATAGTAAATCGATCCTCCATTTTGGAATCACTCGCGTTGGGGTCGCTTTGTTTTGTTTTGTTTTTTTGGGGACGAGTTGTTGCTCTTGTTTTTGTCTTTTTCAAGTTTTCTTGGCATCTTCCTCGGAAACTCCAAGAATGGCTTTATTCAAAAATTTCGCAAAGGATTCAGTTGTTAAATATGCGCAAGCAAAAAAGTTAATTGCACTGAATCGATCTACTATAAAGTTTTATGAAAAACAGAGGCCCCACCCTAGAAGTGTTTAAATGTTGACATTTTTACAAATTTTTTTTTGTCAATCGGAAAGTTTTGGGTTCAATTGATAAGATTGCGCTGAAAAAAGTAAAAAAAAGAAAATTGATAATCAACAAATTTACAGGTGGTGGTAATGTCGTACCGGCGAGTGATTCCAAAATGGAGGATCGATTTACTATAACGTTGTATGAAAAAATTGCCCCCCCCCACCAAAAAAAAATTGTTGACATATTGAAATTTTTTCAAATCTTTTTTTATCAATCGGAAAGTTGAGGGTGTAATCGATAAGATTTTACTGAGAAAAAGTAAAAAGAAAAAAACGAAAAACAACAAATTTAAAGTTGGTGGTAGTCTCCTTCAGGTCTGCCAATTTTTCCAGTATTCTTACATGCTTCCTTATTGCTGAAGATAATGAATGTAAACATTTTCTATAATTATTAACTTTCCTGGCGCTTTTAACCACTTCACTGGCCATTCTCAAGGATGTCATGTTTCCGATGTTGTTATTTTTCCTGTTTTAACTGTAACGTAAGTTATTTTGTGCTTTTGAAAAGGGAGCGTTTTTAAAAGGTTATCATGTGACGCGCGCGACTTGAAATATGCACGAGTCTCTTTCTATTTTTAAAAATCTTTCGAGCTTTCCACTGTTATATATATATATATATATATATATATATATAGTCATCCGCAGACAGATCTGTTTCGCTGTATCACAGCTCATCAGTACGGTTAGACATCCGATTGCTTTTTACCCGGGATTGAAACCCGACCGAATTGGCGTCAGTCGGCGATTCTACCTCTGAACTATGGGCGCTCGGTAAAAGTAGACAGCCTTTTTGGCGTGTATATTATCATTATACACACGCCCAATAACTGATAGTGTTCTAATTCATTGCTGAATGAACGATGCGTAGATGCTAGAGTAGCTACTGTTTTTTAAAGTCTATCATTCTTCCAGGGTGTGAGAGCGTAAATAGTCATCCGCAGACAGATCTGTTTCGCTGTATCACAGCTCATCAATACGGTTGGACATTCAAATTTTTTTACCCAGGACTGAAACCCATATATATATATATATATAGCAATGTTTTTATTATAAATGTTTATAATAAAAACATAGTTTACTGCAACGGCGATTGCTTATTAGCAAGTCGTTAAGCAGTCTGGCGAGGAGCTAATAAGCAAGCACCGAAACACAACAGCTCTTATGTTGCAGTAAACTATGTTTTCATTATAAACATTGATAATAAAAATATTACTATATATAATGCTCTAAGCATCGAGTACTCTTAAAAATATAAATTACTACAAACAGTCGTCTGCTAACCCATTAGTTTGTACTACTTCTAAGATATATATATATATATATATATATATATATATATATATGGTGCTTTCTACTTCCTTATATATAATAGTCAGTTAAGTGCCATACGTTATACACGCTTTGGGCGATCATGTCTCGAAAGACTGACTGGGCAGAAAATTATCCCGCAGTAGGTTGCCATTACTTTCTGCGGTAGACTGGTTGCCAGCCAAAGATATATATAGGACCCAATCTGTCCTGTTATTTAAACCATAACTGGAGGGAAGAAACGGATTAATACCTTTCCCAAGGGTATTTGCGCGTAAATGAATGCATGGAATTCAACTGGAATTCGAACTCGGCACCCCATTTCTCGTTCCGAGCAGATATCCACTGCACCACAACGCACATAGAAGCTGAAAGTACCAGTAATATTTGATAAACAATTCGATAATGCTTTTCTTAATATTTCTTGACAAAATTCTGGCAGGTCGGAGATTCTATTCTATCAAGTACGATAGTGTCCTGTTTAGCTTTCGACAGTTGATGGCTGAGAATTCAGTCAGTCAGTTAATTGTTATACACGCTTTGGCGATCATGTCCGGACTGACTGGGCAGAAGATTTTTCCGCAGTAGGTAGCCATTATTTCTGCGTTATACTGGTTGCCAACCAAGGCTATAGAACCCAATCTGTCCTGCTATTTAACCTATAACTGGAGGAAGAAGCAACAGTTTAATACCTTTCCCAAAGGTATTTGCGCGCAAGTGAATGGAACGAATTCAACTGGAATTCGAACTCGGGTTACCGATTTCTCGTTCCAAGCCGATGTCCACTGCACCACAACGCACTGTGAAGAATAATTTGGATAAATTAAATTGATTTTGCACCAATCTTTTAAAAAGTTATTACATCCTTTTACAATATGTTTCCACTGTTACAAGGAGGGTGCTGAAAAGCTATTACAAGGAGGGTGCTGAAAAAAAGAGCTTTGTTCAACTCATTTCCCCCATATCTGACTAAATAATTGATCAGGTGAAGAGGCTCATCCCTTGTTCCTTTTAGGATATTGTTTACGGCTTTTTTTTCCAATCTTTTCACACTTTTCCTTTTTTTTTTTTTAATTGGAGTAGATGGACTAGACTATCGCCCGGTTCACACTCCACCCACGTCTATTGAACAGGTGAAGAGGCTCATCCCTTGTTTCCTGCTTAGGATGTGGGTTCCGGTTTTTTCTTTTCCAATCTTGTCACTCTTACGTAGCCCCCTGCACATCAGTGGCGTTACCGCCTTGCTCGGGGTGATATGATAAAAAAACAAACAAAAAAAAAACAAATATCAATTAAATTTTTGAAGTACGTCCAAGTTGAGAACTTTTCAATAGAGCTCTTATCTTTTTTTCAATCAATCCTCGTTTTACGTCGCCATTTCAGAATGTAGAACGGGGAATAAAATTAATACAATATGATGCGTGATCTTTTTTCCCTTTTTCGAATTTAATTTAGCAATGTTATTTGAATTTTGATTTATTGATGAACAACAACAAAAAACAGAAGAAAAAAGAGAAAACATTAAACTTCATAGCAGACTGCAACGCGGGAACTCTGCAGTTTAGCAATTGCTAATGGGCAGGGGAAGTGTGTATTTCTGTAATTTACACTATTTTTGCTCCAAGTGTTTAAGGTGTTCCACTATTATCAATAATTTTTGCATGTTTTGTCAGCTGTCTGTGTGCATGTTTTTATTAATTTTTTATCTAAACTTGGGGCATCCCTCAACCAACAGAGCTTTCCCCGGTTTATTTATATAAAGCCTCAGCACGGTATAAACTAATAACAACAACACTTCTCTAGTATTAACAGTTCATTTTTCCTCTACCTTCTTGATGGGTGAGATAGTTGCGTAACGGGTCCAATGGTCGATATCCATGTCTCAGTAGAATAAAAATTAAAGGTTGAATGTTGAAGACATGCAAACTCTTTCCACCTTGGAATCTGGTGCAGCACAATCTTCTTAAATATTCTACACGCATATCATACTTTAAGTTACCAAACTTTGCTTGGTGTTGCCAAAAAGAATGGGAGATCGATATTTTTTAAGTTTAATTTCGTTTGTTAGATGGTCAAAATGTTGGAGTAACCGGTGGGTTACTAACATAGCACTCTCCCAACTGTCTGTTAAACTAGCTAGCGATAGCTCTAGTCTACAATCAGTCAGTTAAGTGCCATACGTGATACACGCTTGAGCGATCACGTCTCGAAAGAGACATGACTGACTGGGCAGAAGATTATCCCGCAGTAGATTGCCATTGCTTTCAGCGGTAGACTGGCTGCCGACCAAGGCTATAAAAACCCAATCTGTCTTGTTATTTAACCCATAACTGGAGGAAAGAGACGGATTATTACCTTTCCCAAGGGTATTTGCGCGTAAGTAAATGCAAGGAATTCAACTGGAATTCGAACTCGCTTCCCCGATTTCTCTTTCCGAGCCGATATTCAGTGCGCCACAATGCACATCCGCATTGACTACATTGCATTTACTACATAAATTTAATTTTTTTTTTTTTTAGCAATATGGGATTCAATGGATCAGTCAGTTAAGTGCCGTACGTGAAACACGCTTGGGCGATCATGTCTCTTTCGAGACATGACTGACTGGGCAGAAGATTATCCCGCAGTAGGTTGCCATTGCTTTCTGCGGTAGACTGGTTGCCGACCAAGGCTATAAAAACCCAATCTGTCTTGTTATTTAACCCATAACTGGAGGAAAGAGACGGATTATTACCTTTCCCAAGGGTATTTGCGCGTAAGTGAATGCAATGGATTCAACTGGAATTCGAACTCGGCTCCCCAGTTTCTCGTTCCGAGCCGATATCCACTGTACCACAACGCACAATAGATGTCTTAAAAACGCACGTATGCTAAAGATTGATTGATTAATTTATCGACTTTTTAAGAATTTCACCGCAAGCAAGGTGATAATGTCACTAAGACGCATGGGATGACTAGATGTGAATGAAAAGATTTTGGAATTAGGAACCAGAAGGCCAATCCTAAACAAGAAAGAAGGGATAAACTTCTACTCCTGTTCAAACAAAATTTGTTTAAGAATTACCCTAATATATTTAAACTCTGTTCATATATATATAGTGCCGTGCTTAGGACATCACGCCCCCCCCCCCACGGCAGAATGCGCTTTGCGGCCCCTACCCACAAAATTCAACTTGCGCCCCTCTTCAACATACTGAACCCACAATAAATGGTACTTTAAACAAAATAACATACTCTCGGAACGCAGATATTCGGTGATAACGAAAAAACAGAAGAAATCGCAGAATTTAAGTTTTGAAGCTAACGGTTTCACAATTTTTCGCCTACTTTCTGGTATTTTCTAGCTATTTTTATAGCCATTTCTGTGCGTTTTGGCTCTCAATCTTGTACAAGTTTTTCCAAAGAATTTTCAAACAATTTAAACCTAAATTTCAAAACTATTTTGCTACAGAAATTTTGATATACTGTCCAAAATTAGACTTCAGGAGTTTATTTTAAAAATGGAGAGGGGTGTCAGAAAAAGTGTTGGTATAGAGGGGGAAGAAAAAACGAATTAAATCAAAACAACATTAAAAGTAACCAAGTCATTTTGAAATGTCACGTTGTAGGAGAAAGTCATTAAGTGCTAAAAGGCACCTGCACCCCCACTAAGATGCGATAAACACTACAAACTTGATAACTTATGAAGAAAATGCGTGAAGTTTTTTTTTTATTTTAATAAAATTTATTTCATACTTTTACAGCGGAAATAAAACCCTGATTATCTGGTTAAAATATTTTACTTCAAAGATAATTAAAGCACTGCAACCTTCTGTAATAGGTTCGTTAAAATGTGATTATTTCACAAATCCATTAACAATAAGAAACAAAAACAAATGTCACAATCTAATGTAACTTCGAGTAGACAAGTCAACCCAAGAACGACGAACAGTTTCATTATTTTTCAGTGTCAAATAATAGTTCTTTTCAGAAAATTTCCGCGGTGGGTTTTCCTGGTTTAATGGAAAATCATAGTCCGTCAGTTGAACTGGACCCTTCGAAACCAAATCAATACGATGTGTTTCACTTAATTCTTTCCAATCAGCAGGATCATCAGAGATACGACAAGGCAGAACATACCTTGGATCAGTATGCTCGAACGTTGACTGGGTTGGCCACTGCTCATCTGGCACTGCACTTTCATGCTCAGAATCAGAAACGGATTGTGTGTTAACGCCAGGGTTATCATCTACATTTAACTGCGAGCTGGTGGAAGAGAAAAATTCAGATATCCTATGAGTCTTTGCAACAGCATTTGCTACTCTCTGTAATTTTAACTTCCTTTTCTGGGCCCCGCTGAATTCGTGAGCACGTTTCATTTTAGATTAGACTCAGTATTCAATAAAATTATTAAAATTCAATCAAGCAAAACAAAATAACCCACTACGGAAATGGAAGCGAGCACGTGGTCCTTAATTAATGCTGTTAAATAAATGTTACTGATATCACAGGTAACAAAGTGTTTGACAAAAGTGTACCGTCACTAGTGTTACAGACCATGTGTACAATTGAAGTATGTAAATCCAATCACTAGGTGAAAAAGAACTTTAATAATGTGTGTCAAAAAAGAGCATGCAGGAACGGGATGTAAAATTGTAAATAGGGTTTCAAACAGCAATGTATATGTGACTAAAGATTTTCATTGAAGATTCAAATAAACTTAAACAGTTCAATAAAAAGAAAAAAGCTTCGTATTGGCAAAAAGGACGTCTACTTCCAGTAGTCTTTCATTTGTTTTTAAAACACATTTTAAATTTCTTTAAAATAGAGTTAAGAAAAGAAAAATCCACTTCCGATTATGTTGAAGTCAAATTTATTTTATTTTATTTTATTTTATTTTTTTTCAGTTTTTTACTCTGAAAGAAGTTGACTCGACTAGAAAACAAATGTAAAATGTAGACGGATCGTCTTACAATGACAGGTCGCGGGCCGAACGAAGGCCGTCAATGAAAAAATTAAGTAAAATTACACATGCAGACCCCAGTCAGCCTCAATATTTAAATCTATAATACAAATAAATGTTGAGAAATCAGAAAAACAAAAGAAAATCTAAAATAAAAAAAAAACACCTAACAAAAAATCTATTTCCTCAAAGAACGTCAAAAATAAAAATACTTCAGAGTGAAAAAATAAACGGAAGTGAAATGAATTAAATTATGACGTACTCGTCATAATTTCATCCATTTCATTTTGAAAGATTCCAGCAAATTACTTAGACTAACTGGCAGGAATAAGCGATGGGAGGGAGTCGCTGTTGGAGGAAAGAAATAAAAATCCGAGTGAGTCAGTATTGTCCCTTTGAAGATGTCTACACCCAATGTCTGTCGCCGGTCGCTCGATCCAATCTGTTATCAATTTTTGTTTTATCTTAATTTTTAATTTTTTTTTTTTTTTTTACGCAGAATAGAATTTAATTGTGGTTTGATCGAGTTTTTGCGGTCATAGTATTCATATGTGGTTGTTTATAAGCTACGCTTACGCAAAATATTCTTAAGCGTTTGCTGACATCCTGAATGTTTGAATATACCAGTTACGTTCGTGTATGTATGTTGAAACAGATATCTATAATCTATTTCTCTCCCAAGCTCATTTAAAAAAAAAAAATGACAAATGCTTTTAGCAAATATTATATACATATATATATATTATAGTCATCCGCAGACAGATCTGTTTCGCTGTATTACAGCGCATCAGTACGTTTAGACACCGGTCGCTTGCTAACAGAGAGAGAGAGAGAGAGAAAGATATATATATATATATATTTCAACATACAAATATGATAATAATTTTCAAGTTAATCGTAATTATTTTTTTTCATGAAAATAGATCTACGGAGCGAAAAAGAGCCTTGCGACTTTACAGGGCCTTGCGGCCCCTAAGGAACTTGCTCCCCACCACGCAATTGCGGAGTCTGTGGGGGCCCTAAGCACGGCCTTATATATATATATATATATATATATATATATATATATATATATATGAGTTCTTTTATCTTATTCAAGTCCGTGAACACAGTTTTATTTGTGCTTCCCATTAAATCTCAATTTCAGTGTACAGATCGTAACAGCGTGCGCACACACACAAAATACATAACTGTTTTACTATAATCTATCTGACAACCATTTTAAAGATGGTGATCATTTCAAAACGAGGCTCATGACACGTAAATTTAAATAAAAAAAAGAAAAAAAAGGCTTATTAATCTCTCAAAAGCGATGCACCAACTCCGCAAACAAAAATCTTCATATTGGAAGGTGTGTGGTGTATTTTAGGGTTCCAATTATTTGAAATCATAAATTCTCAGGTTAAATTTGTTAGAATTATAGCTCATTCTTCAAGTTATCTTTCTGTAGTTGAACCTTTCGATAAATAGTAGAGAGATAGATAGATAGATAGATAGATAGATAGATAGATAGATAGATAGATAGATAGATAGTGAAAATGATGAGATAGATAGATAGATAGATAGATACGAACAGACTGATAGATAGATAGATAGATAGATAGATAGATAGATAGATACTAACAGACTGGGATAGATAGATAGATAGATAGATAGATAGATAGATAGATAGATAGATACGAACGAACTGGGATAGATAGATAGATAGATACGAACAGACTGGGATAGATAGATAGATAGATACGAACGAACTGGGATAGATAGATAGATAGATACAGTGAATGAGATAGATAGATAGATAGATAGATAGATACGAACAGACTGGGATAGATAGATAGATAGATACGAACAGACTGGGATAGATAGATAGATAGATAGATAGATAGATACGAACAGACTGGGATAGATAGATAGATAGATACGAACAGACTGGGATAGATAGATAGATAGATAGATAGATAGATAGATAGATAGATAGATAGATAGATAGATAGATAGATAGATTGGGATAGATAGATAGATAGATAGATAGATTGGGATAGATAGATAGATAGATAGATAGATAGATAGATAGATACGAACAGACTGGGATAGATAGATAGATAGATAGATAGATAGATAGATAGATAGATAGATAGATAGATACGAACAGACTGGGATAGATAGATAGATAGATAGATAGATAGATAGATACAGACAGACTGGGATAGATAGATAGATAGATAGATACGAACAGACTGGGATAGATAGATAGATAGATAGATAGATAGATACGAACAGACTGGGATAGATAGATAGATAGATAGATAGATAGATAGTGAAAATGATGAGATAGATAGATAGATAGATAGATAGATAGATAGTGAAAATGATGAGATAGATAGATAGATAGATAGATAGATAGATAGTGAAAATGATGGAATAGATAGATAGATAGATAGTGAAAATGATGAGATAGATAGATAGATAGTGAAAATGATGAGATAGATAGATAGATAGTGAAAATGATGAGATAGATAGATAGATAGTGAAAATGATGAGATAGATAGATAGATAGATGAATGAAAATGATGAGATAGATAGATAGATAGATAGTGAAAATGATGAGATAGATAGATAGATAGTGAAAATGATGAGATAGATAGATAGTGAAAATGATGAGATAGATAGATAGATAGATAGATAGTGAAAATGATGAGATAGATAGATAGATAGTGAAAATGATGAGATAGATAGATAGATAGTGAAAATGATGAGATAGATAGATAGATAGTGAAAATGATGAGATAGATAGATAGATAGATAGATAGTGAAAATGATGAGATAGATAGATAGATAGTGAAAATGATGAGATAGATAGATAGATAGATAGTAAAAATGATGAGATAGATAGATAGATAGATAGTGAAAATGATGAGATAGATAGATAGATAGATAGATAGATAGTGAAAATGATGAGATAGATAGATAGACAGATAGATAGTGAAAATGATGAGATAGATAGATAGACAGATAGATAGTGAAAATGATGGAGATAGATAGATAGATAGATAGATAGTGAAAATGATGAGATAGATAGATAGATAGATAGATAGATAGATAGATAGTGAAAATGATGAGATAGATAGATAGATAGATAGATAGTGAAAATGATGAGATAGATAGATAGATAGATAGATAGATAGATAGATAGATAGTGAAAATGATGAGATAGATAGATAGATAGATAGATAGATAGATAGATAGTGAAAATGATGAGATAGATAGTGAAAATGATGAGATAGATAGATAGATAGATAGATAGATAGATAGATAGATAGATAGAATTCATGATAATTATTCAGATGTTCCTTTCGTTATGGTATTTAGACTTTAGAATTTAAGCACAGTACTAGGACTAGCGTCGAAATCTCATTAATTTTGTGTTGTGTTGTCGAAATATAACCGTAAATTCTATGCTCACATTTTCTTTTCTCGCACATGTCTCTAATTTGTATTTAGATACACTGTATTTATTTTCTATTCTTTTTAGTTGAATTGTTCATCTATATTGCATATGATCCATTATTGTACATAGGCTGGAATGATCTATTAGAACAAATCTTTAATTTGTATTTAGTTACATTGTATTTATTTTTAATTTTTCCACTTAAATTGTTCGCCTATATTGCATATGATCCATATTTGTACATGATTAGGTCACAATAAAATTTAGATTTTATATGAATACTACATTATGAAAACTGAGATGACATAGAATCGGGGGTACAATTACAATATCATAAATTTGGTGGGATAATAGATTTGTGGGGGTATGAGACCCTGGCACTGATTTTGATAGCACTGTACCCCGTCACACACTCACACACATCGCTCGACGCTTCAGATAAAACAGACATTTGATAAAGACTAGAGGGAAATGTCTATCTATCTATCTATCTATCTATCTATCTATCAATTTATTGCTTAAACGTTAATTCTATACAGATAACCTAATACATTTAAAATCTTTCACATGTGTGTGTGTGTGTGTGTGTACGTGTGTGTGTGTGTGTGTGTGTGTGTATGCGTGAGAGAGAGATTATGTAATGTAATGTAATGTACATATGGGACTACACACATGTATAAAAATATTATTCAGGTGTTAATAAAACAGTAGTATAAACAGGGGTATTAATTATATATTGATAAATATACATAGTATCCTACGTCGGGGGCGCGACTCGGAGTTTCCTACATTACGCAATCATCAGGTGCATATTTCAAACTGCTGCAACACATTGTTTATTTATTTAAAATAGAGGGATCAATTATGTTTCTAATTTGTATTTAGCTACGTTTTTCCATTTTTCTGTTTGAATTGTTCACTTAAATTTATATTTTATATGAATGGTACCTTATGAAAATTGTGATGTAGTAGAGTAGGTGGCGTGTATCATAAATTCTGAAGTTTCAATTAATAGCCACTGGTCATAAAGATAGTATAACGGATAAAGTGAAATGTTTAATAACTCCATAGTATGTGAAATGTAAAACAACTCGGGTTTTTAAAAACTAGCTGATCAGCAGGTAACACTGAATTATGAAGTGGTTCGTTGAAGATCTCGGGTTTGATAAGGGGAAACATGTTATCTCACCGATTTGTGTCCCATATCAAGAAAGAAGTTATTAAAAATTCCGTTTTTGTCAAGCTGTTGAATTGTTAGGTGTTGTAGCAACAATGAAGTGTTGAAAAATGAGAAAATGTCGTGTTCTATATCAAATAGCAGAACACAGAGGATCGACCACCAAGACTCCCTTAAGTCGTTCATAAAGAACTTCAAATTAAATTAAGAACAGGATATATGAAGAACTACTTTTTAACTACTCTACGTAGAGACATCAACAAAGCAGGGGTGGAGTGATTTGAGGGCTGGGATTTTAGGTGGTAATGTGATGGCGAGTTTTATATTGTTTTAGAAACATGGTTTAGATACGAATTGTTTTATGAAGGCATATGTGGATCTATTGTTTAAGAATGAAGCAAAAGCGTTGAAAAAGATAATTTTATACCCGATTCATATTATATACATTGTTTGGACTGACGTTTCAACCATTATACGCTCCGACATACTTCAGTTGAAAAAGCGTTGGTTGGATCTAGTGACCTGACCTAGAGTTGTGAGTACAATACTTGGCTACAACAGAAATGAACAAAACACTTACATTTG
Organism: Ascarosepion bandense; assembly: GCA_037127315.1. Taxonomy (NCBI): domain Eukaryota; kingdom Metazoa; phylum Mollusca; class Cephalopoda; order Sepiida; family Sepiidae; genus Ascarosepion; species Ascarosepion bandense. Next base: position 4,134,031 of record JBBBDQ010001417.1, read on the forward strand.
AGTTAAATGAGGATAACTAAGATATCCGGAAGTGTCATGATTCATGGAACAAGAACAATCTACCCCAGTGATTGAAATAAAGGATTTAATTAAAATTCCTGTCACATGAAGAAGGTCGGAGCGTACAACGACCGAAACGTCGTGAATAAAGATGATGACGACAGTCCGAAAATGTAAATATACAATGTAAATAATGTATATACCTCATCTCAGAAATATAGAGAAATACCGATTTATATTCTGAAACATTGAGCAAAAAAATAAAAAAAATACAAACAACAAAATCAGTATGTTTTTATTTTAACTACTACTACTACTACTACTAGTATTGCTTTAACTACTACTAATGGTGTTAATAGGGAAGTGATTGCAATTCTCTATGTAAGTACAAGACTTCTCATGCCATCCTTTACTTTTATAAGAACCAGGTGAGGCCTAAAATGGAGTCAGTTAAGTGCCATACGTGATACACGCTTGGGCGATCATATCTCGAAAGAGACATGACTGACTGGGCAGAAGATTATCCTGCAGTAAATTGGCATTCCTTTCTGCGATAGATTGGTTGCCAGCCAAGGCTATAGAACCCAATCTGTCCTATTATTTAACCCATAACTGGAGGGAAGAGACGGATTAATAACTTTTCCAAGGGTATTTGCGTGTAAATGAATGGAAAGAATTCAACTGGAATTCGAACTCGGCTCCCTGATTTGTCGTTCCGAATCGATATCCACTGCACCACAACGAGTACTGTTGCCATATTTGGGCAGGAGCTGTCTAGTCCTTATTTTTCAGCTTTGATAGAGTTAAAAAAAGATCTCCAAGTTTTTGTTTTAGAAGAATTATTGATTACCCACAAAACTCTCTCTCACTTGCAGAATGTGGCGAGTCTCTCTCTGCTCCTGTGCTACTACCATGGAAATTACTCCGACGAACTACATTCCTTGGTTCCCCCAGGTCTAACCTTTACGGCTAGAACCCGCCATATTACTTACATAGTAGAAAACCACCCACATTCACTCCGTATTTCAACGGCGAGAAGTTCCACACTTCTTCCCGCTAACCATTGTCTTGTGGAACAAACTCGGTAGTTACCGGAGCCCCCACCCACCACAAGTGCGAGATGTGGCACAAGGTTGATTTTTAAGAGTGGCTTCCCGAGAGCGCACACCCGGGTAAAAATCCCCGTAGCTCAGCACATGCAGAGGTCGGGCTCATTTCCTCAGACGAGACTGTCCTTCGGCATGGCTTTGCCTGGGTTCCTTTTCTCCGACAAAGAGAAAGTTTTGGTGAACAGATTCCCAAAGGATGTTTCCCCGATCCCAACAATCGTAACCTGTTATCTTCCCCCGTTATCTTCCCCTCCTATCTATATAAACTACAACTTAACATTCTAACACTCTACCTTAACTTTACCTCTACCTCAAGTGGCACCAGGCCTTTTACAGAGTGAAACTTTCTGTAAAAAACTGCCTTTTTATTTTTCTTCGGACATCAGTTAATCCAAAGATGTACGATGTAATGGCCAAAAGATTTTCTGTAGTGAATTGTAGATTCTGGGGAATTTTTGAAAATTCTAAAATTTAAGTTCCTAACAAAGGATTCTATATACAGAGTATAATAGTAATTTGGATTCTTACTGTGTGTCCATCAGGTTAGTTAAATCGAATACATATCTTTTTGTTTAACTGCATAAAGTAGATAGTTTGATGAAAATTGCGTAATCAGAAACCAAAGTTACGACGTTTTTTATTGTTTTTTTTTCTTCGACATTTTTCTCCAGTTATAGGTAAGTGAAGACCGTTAAAATGTTATTCGTTTACATTCGTTGTACGAACAAAAGGCACCGAATGTACATAAATACAATCCTCTTAATAACGTTACACCTGTGTAACAATAAAATGTAGCGCAGATAAATTTGTTATCAGCTTACGCAAATAAAGTTCATGTAAATCCGAACAAGATGATTTGCATAAAAAATATTGCCAATTCAGAAGTCCTATTCCGAAAATAAGAACGAGAAAAATAATTTCGTAAAACTGCAAAAGAATAGAAAAGAAAAAACAAAAAAAGATACTCTAATATTTCCATATTTTAAATAAAAAAATCCATAAAAAAAAAATCCAAATTTTCCCTAAATATCAGCACATGGAATCTTTTTTTATTATTTATGAAATCCTCTGAGATATTTGAATAAAATATGATCCATGCGTACATGATGCTGATTGGTTCATAAAGTATGAATCAATACATACGTAACATTAAACACCTGATGTCATATTGGCGCCAAAAGGACCATTAAGTTCTTTGGCAGGAAGTAGCTTAAACTCTTAACCTTAGGGTAGATTTTTAGCTATTTCAAATAATGGAAAAATTAAGTACAAATAATAATAACAATAATAAAGATAACGGGGAAAGTAAATAATTATCTAGAAGGACTAGCAAAGAAAGTGGTTATAGTAACAGTACTCAGTCTTGCAGTGGATGTGCGTTGTGGTGCAGTGGTATCGGCTCGGAACGAGAAATCGGGGAGCCGAGTTCGAATTCCAGTTAAATTCATTGCATTCACTTACGCGCAAATACCCTTGGGAAAGGTATTAATCCGTCTCTTCCTTCCAGTTATGGGTTAAATAACAGGAGAGATTGGGTTCTATAGCCTTGGCTGGCAACCTACTGCGGGATAATCCTCTGCCCAGTCAGTCATGTCTCTTTCGGGACATGATCGCCCAAGCGTGTATCACGTATGGCACTTAACTGAATGACTCAGTCTTGCAAATATCGAATTATGATTTGGAAATACAGTTATGACGAAAAGCGTACTTGCTCGGAGCAACGAGGAAACTTCGGGAAATAACAGATACGACCTGTGGGTGAAGTCAGGAGAAGCAATCTAAAAAAAATTGCCCAACAGCAACCAACATCAGATACTGTGAATAATATTAATATTAATAATAATAATAATAATTTACACCATCTATACAGACAGAAAAATTGAAGCAAATAGGCCGGATATTATTGTTAAAGACCAAAAAGAAAAAACTTACTTATTAGTTGATATGGATTGTAACACAGCAACCGAGGAATTCGAAAAACTGTCAAAATATAAAAACCTGGCAAATGAAATAGAAAAAAATGTGGAAATTGAAAACAAGGATAGTACCAGTGAGAGTAGGTGCACTTGGAATGATAAAAATGGAACGCAAAAACACATTAAAAGAATCCCTGGAAACCCCAGCTTAAGAGAGATATAGAAAACATTGTCTTGTTAAGAAAAATCCACATACTAAGGAGAACTTTGTTTATGTAACGCTAGGGATGTTAAGGGAGATAGAAAAAACATGAAATGGAGCCATAACAACACACCACGACCTGCCTTAGGTCTTTCTGTAGACTTGGTAGGTAGTGTGACCACAGCAGAAATCAAATAATAATAATAATAATAATAATAAGGTTTTGTGATAAACACCAAGAAACAATAGACCACCTAATCTCAGGCTGTTCTGTGCTTGCCCCAAATGAATATAAAAATCGCCACGATAGAGTTGGGCAATATTTACATTGGGCAATATGCAAACATTATGGAAAAGCTGTAGGCAAACACTGGTATGAACATCACCCAGCACCAGTTACAGAAATAGAAGATGTAACCATTCTATGGGATTACACCATCTACACAGACAGAAAAATTGAAGCAAACAGGCCAGACATTATTGTTAAAAACCAGAAGGAGAAGACTTGTCTATTAATTGATATGGCTTGTCCAGCGGATTGTAACATAGCAATCAAGGAATTTGAAAAACTGTCAAAATATAAAGACCTGGAAATTGAAATAGGAAAAATGTGGAAATTGAAAACAAGAGTTGTGCCAGTGATAGTAGGTGCACTTGGAATGATAAAAAATGGAACAAAACAACACATTGAAAGAATCCCTGGAAACCCCAGCTTAAGAGATATACAAAAAATTGTCTTATTAAGTACAGCCCACACACTAAGGAAAACTTTATCTATGTAATGCTGGAGATGATAGGGAAGATAGAAAAACATGAAATGGAGCCATAACAACACGCCACTACCTGCCTTAGGTCTCCCCGCAGACTTGGTTGGTAGTGAGACCAAAGCAGAAATCGAAATATGATGAAAAATGACATAATAATAATAATAACGAGATGAAGAAGAAGATTTAGAACATTTAAGAATAATGGGGGAAGTAAAGACCACCACCACTACTACAAATAATAATAGAAGAAGAAGAAGATTTAGTGCATGTCTAAAGGAGGAAAGTCAAAACTACCACCACTACTACTACAAATAATATACTATAATAATGATATTAATAATAATAATTAGAAGAAGATTTGGTACAGATAATAATGGGAAAAGTAAAAACGCTACTGTTACTACTGCTACAAAAACAAAAACAACCAATAATAATAATAATAATAATAATAATAATCATAATAATGTTGCTGATGAGGATTAAACGAAGGAGGAAAAGAAAAAGATTTTGTACACTTAATAATAATGGGGAAAGTATTAATCACTACTACTACTTCGACTACAAATAATAATAACAGTAAGCAGAAGATTTGGTATAGATAATAAAGGTGGAAAGTAAAAAACTACAGAAAATTAGTACAAATACTAATAACGGGGAACGGAAAAGCACCACTGTTACTACAACAACAACAACAAATAATAATAATAATTAAAAGAAGATTTAGTATATTTAATAATAATGGGAAAAGTAAAAACCACTACAACCGCTACTACTACAAATATTAATAATAATAATAATAATAATCATAATAATAATAATAATAATAATAATAATTAGAAGAAGATTTAGTATATTTAATAATAATGGGGGAAAGTAAAAACCACTACAACTGCTTCTACTACAAATAATAATAATAATAATAATAATAATAATAATAATAATAATAATAATAATAATAATAATGATTATGATGATGATGATGAGCGGCAATAAATTGTACAGAAGTTCTTGAAGTAACTGTTTTTAGTTTTTATGATGATCACCGCAGGTTCCCTCATTAATTTTCTGTTTTATTCGACATATTTTCCCCTTTCAACTGTCGCGCACAAATACGGAGAGAAAATGCATAAATACAAAAAAAAAAAAAAAAAAAGGAAAAAAAAGGAAAAAAAAAAAGGAAAGCCAAACAGCAAGCAAAATTCAACTTGAAAATGGCTCATACTTGACGTTTGACCAAAATATCATCTTTTGGTCGATTTATGCGTCACAGGAAATCGGAAACGGTGCGTTCACACAGACAAAATGGCAGCTTTTAAAAATGACAGGTTAGCGTCAACAATTCTTCTCCGGAATTGTTGTCGTTAGTCTATCAATTTTTTTTGCTTTTTTTTGTTTTTAGAGAATTTCGATTTTTTTATTCTCTATTCTATTCTTTTTTTTTGTTTTGTTTTTGTGTCATTCTAATTCTTTTTTCTCAAATGATGCAAGGTCAAGTCTAGGCTCGAACGTGTCAGCCGCTCCTATTCAAGGTTTGTAAACCAACGACCGGTCCTTATATCCTGTCAATTAAATTCTCCGAACCTATTTTTTAAAGAGACTTTTTTTTTCTCTGAAACATTCTTGTAATTATTTCCCCCCACAAATTCCTGTGTCACGAAATTATTTATCTATTAAGAATTTTGTTTCCTTTACTGAACTCTTAAAACGATTCTATTATTATTATATCATTTTTCATTACCAATCTATTTCTGCTATGGTTGCACTATCTACCAAGTCTGCAGGAAGACCTAAGGCAGGTCGTGGTGTGTTGTTATGGCTCCATTTCATGTTTTTTCATATCTCTCCCTAACACCCCTAGCGTTACATAGACAAAGTTCTCCTAAGTGTGTTGGCTGTACTTAACAAGACATTTTTTTGTATATCTCTTAAGCTGGGGTTTTCAGGGATTCTTTCAATGTGTTGTTTTGTTCCATTTATTATTATTATTATTATTATTATTATTATTATTTCATGCATTTTACGTGTTCTTATAAGTAACTCACCTCAAATATCCAACATTTTGTATCTTGGCAAGAACTCAGCAACGCTATAGTCAAGAATGTCTCAATTCTTCATCAAATGTTTTATTCACTGAATATATATTTGTGTTTTTGACATGGTTTTAATGCGAAAACGAAATCTTCATATACATTTTTCACAGTTCCCAGGTATTTTTTGTATTTTCAAATACCGCTTTTTATTCTGCATATAAACGGGCCCGAATCGTCAAAAATTACGGCAAAGTATTTATATTGATATGCCGTCTAAAATGATGGCAACATATATATATATATATATATATATATATATATTGATGTACCTACTATTGAGTATGTTACATTAAGACATAAAAAAACAACGAAATAATCCTAACTCCAGAGCGTTACAAGAGGGAAATATATATATATATATATATATATATATATATATATATAATTTTTTTACCCGAAAAAATCTAAATTGGAAAGAAAAAACACCCCACCCCTATCATGTCTATGAAAACCTAGACACAGGATCAAAATAAATGCATGAATTAGGTCCACTAACAGCAGACATCAACCAATTAAATGATAGCCGACCATAAAAATGACCACTCAACACCGACCTCTTAGAAATCCTAACCAAAAGATATACCCAACTGATAAAAAGATAAAACATACATTCCAACAGATAATACCATTAATCAACAATTTCACACTTACACACCAAATTCCTCAAAAGTCTAACGATCAAAACGAGACATTCACTTAATTACCAATTACCCCAACCAACCCCCACGACAACAACGAACCAAATATAAACAGAGAATGATTCCAAACCTTTATTTCCCCTGAGGAAGTGTTTAAATCCAAACACTGAAACAACCATATGATTGTAGGGAAGAGGACATATATAGAAGAAATTATGTACATGTTCTAAAACATAATTTATAATATTCACGGCTCTATACATCATATATCGAGCACTGTTTTAAATTAATGTTTTGGACGGAAAATTTTTTTCTTTTTTCTCTCCTCATTCTATACTCACTCAGATATATATATATATATATATATATATATATATATACACAACTGACTTTATTATAATAAAGAGAATATATATGTATTCTTCACTACTCGACGACATAATTATTGCAAAAAGTACAATAATGTGTTGTTAGAGAGCAAACAGGCTGCAAATGCTTTCATTACAGGTAGTAAATTTTAATAACTTGTAATAAAGAGAATGAAATGAGCCGACGCTCTCTCGATTTTATTTATCTCTCTCACTCTCCATGAGCGTGACAGGAGGCATATATATATATATATATATATATATACATATACACAAGTATAGGGTACGTATGGATGGAATAATATTCCGTATCCAAAGAAAAACTTTTCTTAAAAAAGTGCTCAGTACAAAGTAGAGCTAAAAATATTTATTCAGAAATTGTAACATGAATTAATTATAATATCACTACAAAAGTTGCTATTTTGTAGTGATATAACATATTCATGTTATAATTTCTGAATATATATATATATATATATATATATATATATATATATATAACGGTCTTTATTATAATAGCAAAGATTATTGATCTACATTTAATTAAGATCAGAAAGTATGCGATTATTATTATTATTATTATTATTATTATTCATTATAAATCGATTTCTGCCGTGGTCACACTACCTGCCATATATGCGGGAAGACCTAAGACAGGTCGTGGTGTGTTGTTATGGATCCATTTCATGTTTAATTTTTTTTGTCTCTCCTAACATCCCTAGCGTTACATAGACAAAGTTCTCTTTTGTGAGTGGGCTGTACTTAACAAGACAATTTTTTGTATATCTCTTAAGATGGGGTTTCCAGGTATTCTTTCAATGTGTTTTTTTATTCCATTTTTATCATTCCAAGTGCACCTATTTTCACTGGTACGATTCTTGTTTTCAATTTCCGCATTTTTTCTGTTTCAATTTCCAGGTCTTTATATTTTCACAGTTTTTCGAATTCCTTGGTTGCTGTGTTACAATCCGCTGGGTAAGCCATATCAATTAATAGGCAAGTTTATTATTATTATGTCATTTTTCATCATATTTCGATTTCTGCTTTGGTCTCACTACCAACCAAGTCTGCGGGGAGACCTAAGGCAGGTAGTGGCGTGTTGTTATGACTCCATTTCATGTTTTTCTATCTTCCCTATCATCCCCAGCATTACATAGATAACGTTTTCCTTAGTGTGTGGGCTGTACTTAATAAGACAATTTTTTGTATATCTCTTAAGCTGGGGTTTCCAGGGATTCTTTCAATGTGTTGTTTTGTTCCATTTTTTATCATTCCAAGTGCACCTACTATCACTGGTACAACTCTTGTTTTCAATTTCCACATTTTTTCTATTTCAATTTCCAGGTCTTTATATTTTGACAGTTTTTCAAATTCCTTGGTTGCTATGTTACAATCCGCTGGACAAGCCATATCAATTAATAGACAAGTTTTCTCCTTCTGGTTTTTAACAATAATGTCTGGCCTGTTTGCTTCAATTTTTCTGTCTGTGTAGATGGTGTAATCCCATAGAATGGTTACATCTTCTATTTCTGTAACCGGTGCTGTGTGATGTTCATACCAGTGTTTGTTTACAGCTTTTCCATAATGTTTGCACATTGCCCAATGTAAATATTGCCCAACTCTATCGTGGCGATTTTTATATTCGTTTGGGGCAAGCACAGAACAGCCTGAGATTAAGTGGTCTATTGTTTCTTGGTGTTTATCACAAAACCTGCATTTTGGATCCATATTATTATGCATAATATTTGCCTGAAAATTTCTCGTGAAAAGACTTTGGTCTTGTGCTGCAAGTATAAATCCTTCAGTTTCAGACTTTAATCCAGATGCACGTAACCATCGATGAGTATTAACTTTGTCAACATTGGATTTATTGGCACGTACTGGATATTGGCCATGCAGAGGTTTGTCTTGCCAGCGCTGTTTCATCTTTTCAAGAGCTTTATCTTTGGCTTTCATTTTCATATTTTTTGCTGCAATAGTTGGTTCTTGGGTACTGTTTTGCTTTTCTACAGAATCTACTAACTGTAATTCTTGTTTGTATTTACTGCCTTCTTTTATTATTGAATATTTTTTCTTTCTTTCTTCATGTTGCCTTACTAATTGTATCATCCAATCCTTTGTTGTTTCTATGTATGTTAGTAAGCCAATAGTTGTTGTCTTGTATGACAATTCCAGCTGAATAAGACCCCTTCCACCTTCTTTACGGGGTATATATAGACGGTCTACATCAGCCTTTGGGTGATGCATCCTATGCTTAGAAAGAAGCTTTCTTGTTTTAGCATCCATTCGCCTGATGTCGTTTAGAGTCCTTATTATTATTATTATTATTATTATTATTATTATTATTATTATTATTATTATTATTTCCTGTGATTTCTATTCTATGCTCATTTTCTTCCGGTTCAACCAAACAGACTAAGGTAAAAAGTGTTACTTTGACATTTTCACTGAATATGTTTTGTAAAAAATAAATAAAAATAACCGAAGCAACCCAAGATCACACCCATTTTACTTAAATAAAACTTTTCGTAATATGTGAGCTATACTTTTGAGAAAGTTGTTTTGGATTTCTTTAAGACACGGGTTACGAGAGATCCCTTTAATGAGTTTATCAGAACGTTTTCTAATCAAACTCAGAGCTCCAATCACAACTTGAGTTATGGATGTCCTCATATACCATATATTTTAGATATCCATTTTAAGATCGTTGTATTTTGATAGTTATTTTAAAGACCTTCAAAGATACATTACAATCTACAGGGACTGCTACGTCACTAAGAAATCATATTCTGTTCTTGTGGTCTTTGATCACAACGTCTGAGCAATTAGCTTTGATTGTTCTGTCTGTGAGTATTGTAAAATCTCATAAAATTGTTACGAGTCCTATTTCTGTAATCGGATCTTATTATTTTTAATTGTTGTTTTTGTTGTAATTATTATTATTATTATTATTATTATTATTATTATTATTGTGTCATTTTTCATCATATTTCGATTTCTGCTATGGTCGCACTACCAACCAAGTCTGCGGGAAGACCTAAGGCAGGTCCTGGCGTGTTACTATAGCTCCATTTAATGTTTTTTTCTATCTCCCCTATCATCCCTAGCGTTACATAAACAAAGTTCTCCTTAGTGTGTGGGCTGCACTTAACAAGACAATGTTTTCTATATCTCTTAAGCTGGGGTTTCCAGGGATTCTTTCAGCGTGTTGTTTTGTTCCATTTTTTATCATTCCAAGTGCACCTACTATCACTGGCACGACTCTTGTTTTCAATTTTCCCATGTTTTCTATTTCAATTTCCAGGTCTTTATATTTTGGCAGTTTTTCGAATTCCTTAATTGCTGTTACAATCCGCTGGACAAGCCATATCAATTAATAGACTAGTTTTTTCTTTCTGGTTTTTAACAATAATGCCCGGCCTATTTGCTTCAATTTTTCTATCTGCGTAGATGGTGTAATCCCATAGAATGGTGGCATCTTCTATTTCTGTAACTGGTGCTGGGTGATGTTCATACCAGCGTTTCTTCTTCTTCTTCTTCTTCTTCTTATTTTCTTTTATTTCAAACGATTTTTCGTTTTCAACAGGATGTTTGTTAATGTAGTTTTTTTTTTAATTTCAGTAGTATAGACCCCAGCTCCCAAATGTTGGGTTAAACGTCCCACATTCTGGTAACCTCAAACCTGAGGTCAATGTATATTTAAAATTTTTCATTTCCTTTTACGTTGATATTATGGTCACGATGAAAAGCAACATAGATGAAGAGGCTTTTTTTTTGTATTTTTGCTTGTTTGTTTGTTTTTCAACGACTGTGATGTCTTATTTGGTGGAATCAAACCCAATTGATAATGACTTGGTCGTTTTTTGATAAACTTCTCTGGCTTGTGTTGGTATTGTTTCTGTTCGATTTCATGTCCATACTTTTTACGTAGACCATAATGAAAATGGACGGTTAGCTTATGATGGCGGCGACTGTATTCTTTCCGTGCAAGCATCTCACACGCGCTAATGATGTAGATGGCATTTTCTCTCTCTCCATGCTACACAGCCTCCACTTATCTGAATCAACTCGTTGATAAACAGAGGACGGAAAATTTGACACTGAGATCCGAAGGCGTATTGAGGTGAAAAGCTGAGTAGAGTATTGAGATGAGAGTATTCAAAAAGTATTTCAAAAGCTGAGTAGAGTATTGAGATGAGAGTATTCAAAAAGTATTTCAAAAGCTGAGTAGAGTATTGAGATGAGAGTATTGAAAAAGTATTTCAAAAGCTGAGTAGAGTATTGAGATGAGAGTATTAAAAAAGTATTTCAAAAGCTGAGTAGAGTATTGAGATGAGAGTATTCAAAAAGTATTTCAAAAGCTGAGTAGAGTATTGAGATGAGAGTATTCAAAAAGTATTTCAAAAGCTGAGTAGAGTATTGAGATGAGAGTATTCAAAAAGTATTTCAAAAGCTGAGTAGTGTATTGAGATGAGAGTATTCAAAAAGTATTTCAAAAGCTGAGTAGAGTATTGAGATGAGAGTATTGAAAAAGTATTTCAAAAGCTCAGTAGAGTATTGAGATGAGAGTATTGAAAAAGTATTTCAAAAGCTGAGTAGAGTATTGAGATGAGAGTCAGATTTCATTGGAAACAAATAAAACAGTACTGGACTATTATGTGATGTCTGTCCTCCTGTATGGCAGCGAATGCTAAATAATCTCCTCAAGGATGAAGGAGAGACTTGAAGCATCAAAAATGTGATTCTACGGAAGGATGCTGAGGATGCTATGAACCGAACATGTGAGCAACAACAAGGTTTTGGAGAGGATACAAATGAAAAGAAAATTTATACTTAGCATCATGAAAAGATAGCTTAGGTTTTTGGGATATGTCATAAGGAAGGAAGGCTTAGAGAATATAATACTTACAGGACGGATAAAGAGAAAGAGAGATAGGGTAAAACAGCGTGAGACATACTTGAGGGGCTTGAACAAGTGGATGATGGAGCGTTGTTTGGGAGATATACCAAGAGAAAAAATGTTATGAGAAGATAAGCGCACTATTTAAAAAAAGACACTATGTTTGACAATGTTCAACAATATTTCGACAGTATGTCTCTCTTCTTCAGATTATATTTAAAAATTGTATATAAGTATAAGATTATAAAATATCTACAAAAATTAAGTCTTTTCACCAACGTCAATTTTCTTGAGAAAACGACTGTAATGGTAATCAACGCGTCAAAACGCAGCCAGTTTGAATGGAATGCAGCTGAAAAGTGCGTAATATGGTGGTGATCGTGGTTGTCCTAGAATTTTCCGTTAGTTGATTAGTTATAAAGAGGAAACTTATATCCCTGACATCCCCCAACATCGACTTGGAAACCAATGCTGCAAGAATCGGCCTTCCTGGCGTAGGACCATTCGAGGCAAGGGAGATTTTCGAGTCCAATCGTTAACATAAAGAGGATCTGCTACATGCTGTCGGGAGGGCTCGACTCGTCCAGCCGCGTTCAACACCCACACCTCTGCGACATCTGCTCACAGGAGTAGACTGAGCCTTATTCACATTTATCTCCGCCACTGCCACCAGGGGCGGGGTGGGGAGAAAAGGAATAAGGAGAGATAGGATGACGATTCCAAAGCTCGGATGCGAGTGGGTGTCGACGTTAAACTAAGAGGAATTAATCAAGCAGTATAAATCTTATAGAACTCTCCTGTCATTCTTTGTTGTTACGTTTCTTTTTCTTTTCTAAAATTGCGCTCTTCAGTAAATGTTGAAAATATTGGAAGAAGGAAAAGTTACATCAATCATTCTATTTATTATTATTATTATTATTATTATTATTATTTCGACGAGTGTGCCTGTGCCATAAAAAATAACGGCAAAATATTTACATCGATATGACGGCAACATATATATTGATGTACCAACTATTGAGTCAGTCAGTTAAGTGCCATACGTGATACACGCTTGGGCGATCATGTCTCGAAAGAGACATGACTGACTGGGCAGAAGATTATCCCGCAGTAGGTTGCCATTGCTTTCTGCGGTAGACTGGTTGCCGACCAAGGCTATAGAACCCAATCTGTCCTGCTATTTAACCCATAACTGGAAGGAAGAGACGGATTAATACCTTTCCCAAGGGTATTTGCGCGTAAGTGAATACAATGGATTCAACTGAAATTCGAACTCGGCTCCTCGGTTGCTCGTTCCGAGCCGATATCCACTGTACCACAACGCACATCTAGTGAGCAGGTATTAAAAATTAAGAAAAAATCAAAATAATCCCCCACCATATATATTACATACAAGTAAATGCACAGCGGTCTTTATTGCAAATGAGAGCATATAAACATATTCTTCACTACTCGACAACATAATTATATGTCACTGTTAAAGATCGAACTCGAAGCAAGATCATTCATAACTAGTAGTAAAGTTTAATAACTGGTAGTAATGAGAATGAACTGAGACGATGATGTTTTGCTAATGTTTCTCTCCCACTGATGCGCAGGGGGCTACGTAAGAGTAAAAAGATTGGAAAAGAGAAAGCCGGAGACTACATCCTAAACAGGGAACAAGGGATGAGCCTCTTCACCTGTTCAATAGACGTGGGTGGAGTGTAAACCGGGCGATAGTTTAGTCTATCTACTCCAAAAATATGTATAGAAAAAGACGGGGGGAAGCCACGTTACGTCGGTGGGAAAATGAGTGAAGTCGAGATGACAGGCCAAGATCAATAACAATACAGACTCTTGTCTGGTTTCAAAAAAGATAATATATAATTGCAAAATAAAATAAACGAATGTACAAATTTAATAATAATAATAATAATACACCATTTTTTATATAAAGAATAAAAATTGGAAACTCATAAAAGAGAAAAATATAATCTAATCTAAACTTATTTATAAATGGAACTTTGTGTGTGTGTATGTGTGTGTGTGTGTGTGTGTATAGTATGTGAAAAAAATTCCGAAATTTAAATTCGTTGAATGGCTATTTTGGTGAAAAAATTATGTAATTTTTGTAACTTTGTACAATATTAATGCATTACACCTTAATCTTTATTCGATAAAAATTTCATTGATAATCATGCATTACTTTTTAAGTAATACACATATTTATGTCTTTGTTGTTTCCATTCCTTATATTATGGCTACTACTGTGTGTGTGTGTATATATATATATATATATATATATATCTCAGCATGCGGTGTAAATATAGAAGAATCCAAAGGAGTATCCTGTACATACAGTGGTAGGATAACTCTCTAAGAGAGCTCTAAATATATATGTATATAAATACATATAGAGCAAATATAAGAAAAATTAAGGCAGACACGTTATTTCATGGTAAATCGGAAGTATAGGCCTATAGGCTTAAAGACTTTTAAGAGAGCGACCTTTATTTTTATTCGTTGTTTTTTTAGGTCTTTGTGAATTTCATTCGTGTAAAATCTTTTGTACAATAAAGACGGAAGCTGATGATGGTTCGCCTGAAATAGGCCTTACACTTCCGATTTACCATGAAATAACGTGTCTGCCTTAATTTTCTTATATATATATATATATATATATATATATATATATATATAAGAAAAATTAAGGCATATATAAGAAAAATTAAGGCAGACACGTTATTTAAAAGTCTTTAAGCCTATAGGCCTATACTTCCGATTTACCATGAAATAACGTGTCTGCCTTAATTTTTCTTATATATATATATATATATATATTCAAATAAATATACAACGGTTATTATTATAATAGAGAGGATTATTTTGCTTTCTGTTTCAGACAATTCCTTACCTGGCCATTATCCAAGATTTGGGGTAAACCACGACAGTAAATATACGCACACTTTTTTGCGCAAATTCTGACATTAAGAGATACTCAACATTTACAGTGTATATATCTGCTCGGAACGAGAAATCAGAGAGCCGATTTCGAATTCCAGTTAAATTCGTTGCATTCAGTTACGCGCGAATACTCATTGAAAAAGGTGCGAATACTCTTGAAAAAGGTATGAATACGTCTCTTCTCTCTCCAGCTATGGGTTAAATAGTAGGACATTTGGGTTGTGCAGCCTTGGTTTGCGAACATTCTACCGCAGAAAGTTATAGAAAACTACTGCAGGAAAATCTTCTGCTGGGTCGGTCATGTCTCGAAAGAGACATGGTCACCTATGAGTGTATCATGTATGGCTAATATTTGCTTTTCATTGATAATAATCTTCTGGGTAGATTAGCAGTTTCATACAATTAAATATTTTGAATCTCTTATAAACAGAGGTTTCCGGGATCTTGTTAATGTTATTGCCTGTACCTTTCTTTATCATACCCAGTGCTCTAGTTATTATAGGTATAACCGTAGATTTAAAGCGACATATTTTCAGTTTATATTTATTTACTTTGTCATATTCTTTAATATATATATTTTATCACAATGCACAGTCATATCAATTTAGAAGGCATTTTTGTTTGTAGTTTTGAATCATAACGCCTGGTCTGATAGCTTTTATCTGTATACCAGTATGAATAATAGTCGCAAAGAATAGTCACTTTTTGTAATGGCTTTCTGTAAGTGACTTATCAGAAGACTAGCAGTATAGCCCGGCATTGCTTGGGTGTAATGAAAGCTTTAAAGCTAATCCATGATCCTGCAGCTCAGACTCTTTGGGCGTTGGCACGAAAGACTAAAAAGCAATAATTGTTTCCAGTTAAACCGAAACCGTAGACTGAAAGAAAAATGAATGGATGTAAGTCAAATTTAGGTTTCCTGGTATCGATATCAAATTAGTTTTTTCGTCGTAAACTGAATTTTGAAGGCTAAATAAGTCCTCTGAGTCAATGGTATCATGGCTGAGACTAAGAACTACAATTATACCTGCTTAGAGCCAAACCCGAAGCAAAAATTTAAATAAAAGGGCTAAAAAAAAAAAAATACAGACATACAGGCAGATAAACAGACACACACACAAACATCTTGCCTTATATATATATTATATATAAATATATATTATCGATTTTCTGTACTATTGTAAGAACTGAAACTTTGAAACTTCTGGATATCGTTTCTTATGTCTTTGTCTATGAGTGTATAAAATTTGATTAAAATCGGACTACTCCTTCTATAACCCGATTTTTTCGATTATCGATTTTCGATATTTATCGGGGGTACCTCGACACAAAACCTAGCAAAGAACCCTCGCAGACGCTTATAGTACAACTGTGTAAATTTTCAAGAAAATCGGTTCAGCCGTTTCGGTGTCTACAGGTAACAGACACACACACAGACAAAGTTCCATTTATAAATAAGTTTAGATAATAATAATAATAATAATAATAATAATAATAATAATAATAATAATAATAATAATGATGAAAAACTGTCAAAATATAAAACCCTGGAAATTGAAATAGAAAAAATGTGGAAATTGAAAACAAAAATCGTGCCACTGATAGTAGGTGCACTTCGAATGATAAAAAAGGGAAAAAACAACACATTGAAATAATCCCTGGAAACCCCAGCTTAAGAGATATAGAAAAAATGTCTTGTTAAGTACAGCCCACACACTAAGGAGAACTTTGTCTATGTAACGCTAGGGATGTTATGGAGATAGAAAAAAACATGAAATGTAGCCATAACAACCCACCACAACCTGCCTTAGATCTTTCCGCAGACTTGGTAGGTAGTGCGACCATAGCAGAAATCGAATTATAATGAAAAATGACAACATAATAATAATAGGTCCTGGGCACGACGGTAAACTGCATCCGGCAGTAAGGCCTCTGATTGGGAGGTTGTGAGGAGCATGGAACCACCTCTTAATTGATGTTGTTCAAAGGGCCATCCTGACCGGAATGATAGCAGTTCCCAGCTATGGGCAAATTGTTAACCCCCAAAGTGTGGTAAAAACACTATGAAAATATATGATAGACTTTTATAAAAGGAATAAACTTTTATGGAAATATATATAGTTTTGAAGAAAAAATTATTACCATAACACATTTTTGAAGGAAAAAAATGATTTTCAGCAAAACATTTTTTATACAAAACTAGAAGACAGTTTCAGTTTTTTAAAATAGTCAGTCAGTTAAGTGCCATACGTGAAACACACTTGGGCGATCATGTCGCGAAAGAGACATGACTGACTGGGCAGAAGTTTATCCCGCAATAGGTTGCCATTGCTTTCTGCGGTAGATTGGTTGCCAGCCAAGGCTATAGAACCCAATATGTCCTGCTATTTAACCCATAACTGGAAGGAAGAGACGGATTAATACCTTTCCCAAGGCTATTTGAGCGTAAGTGAATGCAACGAATTCAACTGGAATTTGAACTCGGCTCCCCGATTTCTCATTCCGAGCCGATATCCACTGCACCACAACGCACATCCGTATTTTCTAAAATAAAAAAGAATAAAAAGAAATTTCATTAAAATCTAATTAAATCAACCTTCACGCTTTAACAGAACATTAAAAAAAAGTACCTTAAAACCCCATCCTTTTTGCATTAAATAACCCATAGAGGTGTTGATATGCCGTTAAACAACACTCAAATAACAATAATAATAATAATGTATTTCGAACAATACAAGTAAATCACACAGACATTATCATAAAAAGATAGAAAAGAAAATGTTTGCACTCTGACATGAGCATCATTATTTCATTATTATTTCATTAACCCCATTGCTCCCAGTAGAACATCGCCGTTGACAACCTCTCACCATCGACGGATCCTCGCCATTGACGGTGGTGTTGGGGTCGTCGATGCTTCTTTAACTTGTCTTTTTACAGGTAGGGGTATTGACTCAACGCAAACCCCTTTTTCCTCCGGGCGAGGTAGACCGGTTTCCAACCGATGCTTTAGAACCAATCTGTTCTGCTATTTAGCCCATAGCTGAAGGGAGAAGAGATGAATTAATACCTTTCCCAAGGTTAATTTCGCGCAAGTGAAATGCAACGAATTCAACTGGAATTCGAACTCTGCTCATTCCGAGCTGATATCCACTGATATCCACGACAGCTCACATCAGTCGTGAGCGTATCAATTGACAAAAACATCCCTGCGAAAATTTTTGAAAAACAAAGCAAATACAAAAAACCTACAGATGGCAATAGAAAAATGCTGGAGCTTTTGGTCTGCTAAAGAAAAGAACTCAAGAATAAACCGTCAAAATCCCTAGTGCATGATCTCTCCAGGAAATCTAAAAAATAATTGGGTCCTGGGCATGACGGAGACTGCATCCGGCAGCAAGACCTCTGATTGGGAGGTTATGAGGAGCATGGAACCACCTCTTAATTGCTGTTGTTCCCAAGTCCACCCTGATTCGGAGTGGTAGCACCTGTTAGGGTCCCAGCTATGGGTAAATAGTTTAACCCCCCAAACTGGTGGTCAAAACACCATGAAAGTATAAAAATAGACTTTTATAGAAATATATACATAAAAATAGACTTTTATAGATAAAAATTTAATTTTGAAGGAAAAATGTTACCAACAATACATCTTTGAAGAAAAAACTATTACCATAACACTTTTTTGAAAGGAAAATTATTCTTAACAAAACTTTTTTTTGAATACAAAATAAGACATTTTCAGTTTTCTAAAATAAAAATGAATAAAATCTTTTTGCCATTAAATAACCCACAGAAATTGATATGCCATTAAATAAAATTTAAACTCAAACTCAAAAATAATTCTAGCATGCACAGACAATATCATGCGAAGAGATTTGTTTTTTTTTTCATTGTTGTTGCTGTTAATTGCTGTTTTTTTTGTTTAGTTAAGTGGAATCAACAAAAACCACACCCTTTCCTTACCCTAGGTCATTGGTTATGAAACGAACGCAGGTTTAAAAGCAATTCTAAAAATAATAATAATAATTACCCAGTCATGGCTACCATTGTTTCTAATTTTAATTGATTGGCAGAATGTATAGAGAATTCCTTAAAATGTACACCACCGGTCATAATTATTAGGCCACCCAACTGTTTTAAAAAGATGATGTATTTCATACTATTTTTTAGTATTTATTCCCAAGTGAATAATTGTAAATGAAAATAGAATGGTTCTTTTGTTAACATTGCACAATAACATGTGCATCAAATGAATTTATAAATATTTAATATTGCAGTTTCATCAGCGAAAGAATGAAGAAAATTTAGGGTGATTCGGACGAGTTCATCTTTGCTTCTATGCCTTGTAAAATTTTGCAAAGCAATAATAGCAAAAGAACCATTATATTTTCATTTGGCAATAAATACTAAAAGTGATATGAAATACATCATTTCTTTAAAAAAAACTGGGGTGGCCTAATAATTATGGCTGGTAGTGTATGACTAAACTGTGTCATTAATTGCTTTTACTAACCAAACAACTAACGAAAAATTTAAAGCTGGGCACACACCCCATTATGTTATTCACATTTCAGTTGCATTCTGCACGCTGTTTATGGTTCATTCGTTTATTCGCGTTGATTACCAGCACGACCGTTTTTCTAAAGACTAGTGACGTTTATAAAAAGACATTTTTTTGTATTGCTATCTTTTAAGATATAAAAAAATGGAGTACTACTGCTATATATGGACAGGAGCTGCTAAGTCTTCTCTTTCCAGTTTCGACAGTATCCAAAAGCATCTCCGCATCCTTGTCGGTGATGAATTATTTTCCACTACAATAATCACTTTCCTAGAAACATGGCAAACCCCTCACCACTCTATTGCCTTTTCCATGGGAAATGCTTAGATGAACTACATTCCTTAGTTCCACCAGTTCTAACCTTCACCGATGACATCGGATTACTAGTGGAAAATGTCAAGCTAAAGTTTTCTAAATTATTTCTCTCTATCTCTTATATATATATATATATATATATATATATATATATATATATTAGAACATGTACAGAATTTTTTTTATATATTCACTACAAATAGTACATTTGTTTCGACATTGAAACTACAATGTCTCATCAGGCGGTGTGGACAGGAATGGAAAGCCTCTTTTCTTATATTTGGTCAGTTGTGTGTGGGATGTTGGTGGGGGTTAGTGATAAGGGAATAAGTCTTGTGGATTGACCGTTAGAATTTTGAAGAAAGGTGAATATGGTTGATTAATGATTAACATTAGCAGTTAGTGTTAGTGATAAGGAAATAAGTCTTGGGTTAGTGATAAGGGAATAAGTCTTGCCTGTCCATACCGCCTGATGAGGCATTGTAGTTTCAATGTCGAAACAAATGTACCATTTGTAGTGGATATATAAAAAAAATTCTGTACATGTTCTAAAATATAATTTATAATAAATATTCACAGGTCTATATATTATATATCGAGCACTGTTTTAAATTAATGTTTTGGACGTTGTAAAAAAATTTTTCTTCGTTCTGTATTCACTCGGATATATATATATATATATATATATATATATTGTGTGTATTTTGGCAGCATTTTTTTCATTAATGCAGGTTTCATTGAATAATATAGACAAGTTTTGTCTATTAATTTTGTGTAGGATCCGTTCAATTTTGAGTGGGGGTAATGAAGGATTACTGTAAACATTTCTTATAATTATATCAATAGTTTCACTGACGGGTACATTAGTAAAAAGGTTTTCCACATCAAGTGAAGCTATGATTTCATTATTAGGTTTTTCACTCTTGAGGATTTGGATTGCCTCTAGGGTTGACTTTATGCTGTATTTACTCGGAAGGTAGGGTGTGATAAGCTGGTTAATATGTTTAGTTAACTGGTATACAGGAGTAGGAATTTGGGATATGATAGGGCGGAGAGGATAGTTAGGTTTATGAGTTTTTATGGTTCCGTATATGTAACCAGGTTTATAGTCACCAATAATTTTAGGGAGTTTTAAGGAATTCTGATCAGCGTTGTTGGCACTAATGAGTTTATTAAGTTTAGATTTTAGTTGGTGTGTCGGGTTTTTGTTAATTTTTTTAAATTTTGTGTGGTCATGGAGTATGTGGTTGAGTTTTGTGTTGTAATCTGATTTGTTAAGTACAACAAAGATGTTAGCCTTGTCAGCTTTTTTTACAATTATGTGAAGGTGGTTGCGTAGTTCGTGCGCGGCACTTTTTAGTTGTTTCGATAGAATTTTTGAGGAGCTTCTGCTTTTGTCATGGCGATCTTTGATTGCCTCAGCCTTAAGTAGATCTTTCAGTTCGGGTTTAACGGTTATAAGTTTTTCATCTTGTAATTTAGTGATGCTTTGATAGAGCGTTTCTATTTCAATTTTTTTAGTAAGCTGGTTATACTTACGGTATATATGGCAGTTAGGTCCAAGGTTGAGTAATTCTTCTTGGTGCTTAGTTAGTTGGTGGTTGGAAAGATTTATGAATTTATCGAATTTTTTGGGAAGAGTGATCGTGCCATTGTATAGTGAATTAAGTTTTTTGACAATTTTAGCGCGGTGTTCAGCTTCAGATTTTGCGGTGATTTTGGATAGTCTGAGTATTATTTCTTCTAGTTGGTTTGAGGTAGTTATATCTTTCAGTTTGTTGTAGAGGTCATGTTTGTTCTTGTATAATGTGTCAAGATTTTCTTTCGCTATTTCAATTTGCCTTTTCACAAGGCTCCATTTATATTTCAAGGTGGTGATGGTGTGTTGGGCTGCTGGATCATGTAATTTAAATTGTGTGTATTTTGGCAGCATTTTTTCATTAATGCAGGTTTCATTGAATAATATAGACAAGTTTTGTCTATTAATTTTGTGTAGGATCCGTTCAATTTTGAGTGGGGGTAATGAAGGATTACTGTAAACATTTCTTATAATTATATCAATAGTTTCACTGACGGGTACATTAGTAAAAAGGTTTTCCACATCAAGTGAAGCTATGATTTCATTATTAGGTTTTTCACTCTTGAGGATTTGGATTGCCTCTAGGGTTGACTTTATGCTGTATTTACTCGGAAGGTAGGGTGTGATAAGCTGGTTAATATGTTTAGTTAACTGGTATACAGGAGTAGGAATTTGGGATATGATAGGGCGGAGAGGATAGTTAGGTTTATGAGTTTTTATGGTTCCGTATATGTAACCAGGTTTATAGTCACCAATAATTTTAGGGAGTTTTAAGGAATTCTGATCAGCGTTGTTGGCACTAATGAGTTTATTAAGTTTAGATTTTAGTTGGTGTGTCGGGTTTTTGTTAATTTTTTTAAATTTTGTGTGGTCATGGAGTATGTGGTTGAGTTTTGTGTTGTAATCTGATTTGTTAAGTACAACAAAGATGTTAGCCTTGTCAGCTTTTTTTACAATTATGTGAAGGTGGTTGCGTAGTTCGTGCGCGGCACTTTTTAGTTGTTTCGATAGAATTTTTGAGGAGCTTCTGCTTTTGTCATGGCGATCTTTGATTGCCTCAGCCTTAAGTAGATCTTTCAGTTCGGGTTTAACGGTTATAAGTTTTTCATCTTGTAATTTAGTGATGCTTTGATAGAGCGTTTCTATTTCAATTTTTTTTAGTAAGCTGGTTATACTTACGGTATATATGGCAGTTAGGTCCAAGGTTGAGTAATTCTTCTTGGTGCTTAGTTAGTTGGTGGTTGGAAAGATTTATGAATTTATCGAATTTTTTGGGAAGAAATAGCGAAAGAAAATCTTGACACATTATACAAGAACAAACATGACCTCTACAACAAACTGAAAGATATAACTACCTCAAACCAACTAGAAGAAATAATACTCAGACTATCCAAAATCACCGCCAAATCTGAAGCTGAACACCGCGCTAAAATTGTCAAAAAACTTAATTCACTATACAATGGCACGATCACTCTTCCCAAAAAATTCGATAAATTCATAAATCTTTCCAACCACCAACTAACTAAGCACCAAGAAGAATTACTCAACCTTGGACCTAACTGCCATATATACCGTAAGTATAACCAGCTTACTAAAAAAATTGAAATAGAAACGCTCTATCAAAGCATCACTAAATTACAAGATGAAAAACTTATAACCGTTAAACCCGAACTGAAAGATCTACTTAAGGCTGAGGCAATCAAAGATCGCCATGACAAAAGCAGAAGCTCCTCAAAAATTCTATCGAAACAACTAAAAAGTGCCGCGCACGAACTACGCAACCACCTTCACATAATTGTAAAAAAAGCTGACAAGGCTAACATCTTTGTTGTACTTAACAAATCAGATTACAACACAAAACTCAACCACATACTCCATGACCACACAAAATTTAAAAAAATTAACAAAAACCCGACACACCAACTAAAATCTAAACTTAATAAACTCATTAGTGCCAACAACGCTGATCAGAATTCCTTAAAACTCCCTAAAATTATTGGTGACTATAAACCTGGTTACATATACGGAACCATAAAAACTCATAAACCTAACTATCCTCTCCGCCCTATCATATCCCAAATTCCTACTCCTGTATACCAGTTAACTAAACATATTAACCAGCTTATCACACCCTACCTTCCGAGTAAATACAGCATAAAGTCAACCCTAGAGGCAATCCAAATCCTCAAGAGTGAAAAACCTAATAATGAAATCATAGCTTCACTTGATGTGGAAAACCTTTTTACTAATGTACCCGTCAGTGAAACTATTGATATAATTATAAGAAATGTTTACAGTAATCCTTCATTACCCCCACTCAAAATTGAACGGATCCTACACAAAATTAATAGACAAAACTTGTCTATATTATTCAATGAAACCTGCATTAATATATATATATATATATATATATATATATATATATATAAAAGATAAAACAAGAAACATTTTGTGAGTATTATATTTAATGTACTTTTTTAAAATAGTAAGCTAATATCTTTCGTAAACCTGGATGTTGTATGTGAATGAATTGGCCGAAATTCGTTTTGTGTTGTACTAAGCTTTAGAATCGACTCAAATGTGCCATCATCAGTGCGATGAAAGTAATGTGAAAAAATAAGTCTTTTAAGATGTAGATTGTATCATCATTTATTAAAAGTCTTGTTATTTTTTTCTGTAAATCGAATGTAGTTTGATAAAGTTTGGAGTTGTAAATAAAATATTTGTAATAATATTTTTTGTATGCATTCAAAATTGCGGGACCTCAGACTATAGTTATTTTCATTTATGGATGGTTGCTTTAGTTGTTATAAAAACGGCTTCTATAATATTTTAGCGTTTTTATTGTTAATACAAAATACTAGTATTATTAATAAAGAGTTGTCTAATATTATTGTAATTATTCTGGTGCTGTTGTATTCTGTGCTATTGTCTTGTGAGCTTACGTGAAGGAGTAGCTGTTATATAACCTATATAAGACATACAGTGCTTTTTATTTATAGAGATGCACTCTCTGAATGCGTAAATGAAATTAATAAAAGATGTTTGTTGTATGTAGGGTGTTGAAGAATTATTATTTTTATTATAATGTTACTGGTTCCTTTTTTTTTTTTAATAGTAAATGATAAATACTAAATAACGAATTAAAAAAAAAAATAATTGATGCCCAAATATTTATTTCCCCTATTTCCCCAATGGAACGAGATGTGACACAAGGTCAGTTTTTAACGTGGGGTGCCCGAACGCATATGGACGGGAGAATGAAGAAAAATTCCCTAGTTCCCGCAACCGCTGTTTGCGCTGGCCTCGGTGACGAGTAGCTTGTCTACCCCTTGGGTGCAATGGGGTGGCGCGGCCTCGAGACACTGTTCCCCAGGACCGAGCATCTACACAGTATAATTTTTTCTCAGATGCATCTCTGTCCTCGGACAGAGTTACAACTGAGTCGCACTCTGTCTTCGAGAACAGAAACGCAACTGAGAGATGGTTTAAGGTCCCTACCAAACACAAAATGTGCCAGGTAAGTATGATGCCCAAACATACCGAATATATATATATATATATATATATATATATATATATATATATATATATATATATATATAAACGTGATTATAATTATACTTGTCTCGAAAGCCTTCCTCGAAAACTATCGAACGAAGCTAGCTTTCCCTGACAATCCGTTTAGGAGAAACCTAGGTAGGTTCGTCTGGCTCATTAGGTGCTATATATATTTTCCATTTGTAAACGAGTTATTACACGACCTAGGTTTTTAAGTTTTTAATACAAATGTGCACTAGTCTAATCTTATTATGACCAGAAACTAAGTAATTAAACAAGCAATATATATAGGAAAAACTACTAAAAAGTTGTAAGTTTAAAAATGTATTTTTTTGACAGTATTTATTTATTTCTATTATCAGATCTTCATTCAAACACGTTTCATTGAATAATATATACATGTTGCATCTACTTATTTTTATACTGACCCTTTCCAGTTGTTTAATAAGTTTCTTGGTGTCAAGATGAAATTTATTAAGGAGGGTGATGTAGTTTGTTTTTTTTTACCCAAGTACATTCGATCTTTTCTAAGATCATCTTCAGGGGTAACTTATAAAGGCAACATATTGTAACTGTAATAGAATATGCATTCCGTTGTGATAGCGATTTTTAAAATAGCAATTTAGTGATACAAGTATTAATAAATAACCCATCGCTGGGGAAGGGGCATTTACACGAAAGTTAATATAACAACACAAGTGAAATTGGAACTCTGCTTTTTGATTTCGAATTCAGAGACATTACCCGGCCGCACATTCAGGCTTATAGCATCTGGTTTTTCCGATGATTGTACAGGAACCGGTGTTTTGAAAGGTCCTAAGCCTCATAATCCGGCATTAATTAATATTACTGTATATATTTAATAGATATACGGTCAGCACATTGTTGCCGTGTTCGTAGTTGATATTATTAAGTTTTAGATTTTTCTTTTTTATTAATAATTCTATTATTTTTAGACTTTTTTTTTGTTTTTTTTTTTGCATGTGGATAGTGCTATTATATCTGTATTATCAACAAGTATCACGGAAAGTTCCGGAGATTAACGAAATGTAATTAACCGACATATTTAATTTTTTTTTAGAATATTATTGTTAATCTATGCTCGTGTTTGAGTAGATATTCTGTTTTTAATTAAACAGTATATATATATATATATATATATATATATATATATATATATATACCGGCCTGATTATTCATGAGAAATTGTGTTAGAAAAATGTGTGTTAAAAAAAAAAAAAAAATCAACAATTATGTTCCGGTTAGGGTTTGGTAAGTCTCCGTGTGTGTTTAAATGAGATCGAAATGAAATCTGGTCTGAGAGGTGCAATGTTAACATGGCGACAATGAACACGGCAACAATGTGCATATCGTGTTCGGAATATAAAACATACACATGACTCTATACACATGCATAAACACTACGCATATTCAGTCATACGTAAAATAAAATCCATCCTTGATAATGGCTACAACTATAACCGAAAGCGCTTGGAAAAACAAAACATTTGGACAATTTTTATATAATTTAGCTACTGAAAAGAAAAAATTATAAGTTCACATGGAAAATTACATAAAAAAAAATTAAACATAATACCTTGTCTGTCATTTTTAATGAAACCTGCATAAAAGAGAGTTTGTTGCCCAAATACACAATGTGTGTGTGTGTGTGTTTCTACGGTCTATTCCTTATTCGGATTTGGTTTCAAATCAGTGTAGATTTGAATATATATTTTTTCTTCCTCTTGACTGCTTGCAAAACAAAGTGAGTAAGCTTAAACTTTCCTGCTATTTAACCCATAGATAGCGGAAGATGGATTTTTTTCTCTTTCTTTTTTTCCATGCGCATTTATTTAAAGTTAACGAATGAGAATCATTCAGAATTTGAAGAAGAGAGCATTTCCACGGTCTTTCCCTTATTCCGTCCAGGAACTTTGAAGAACACCTACGTGTGTTTATATATATATATCTATGGAAAAATTAAATAAAAAATTAATAAATCTTTCTTAACAAATCCTCTTTTTATTAATTTTTTATCTAATTTTTCCAATATTCTTACATGTTTCTTTTTTGCTGGAGTGTAAAATGTTATATAATTTTCAACTTTTCAAGCGCTTTCAGTCACGTTATTGGCCATTTTCAAGGAGGTTATTTTTCCGATGTTGATACTTTGTTGTTCTCTCTCTAAATCTCTCTCTCTCTCTCTCTCTCTCTGTATGTGTGTGTGTGTGTGTGTGAGTGTGCGTGTGTTTCTACGGTCTATTCCTTATTCGGATTTGGTTTCAAATCAGTATAGATTTAAATATATATTTTTCTTCTTCTTGACTGCTTGCAAAACAAGGCGAGTAAGCTTAAACTTTCCTGCTATTTAACCCATAGATGGAGGAAGATGGAGTTTTTTCTCTTTCTTTTTTTCCATGCGCATTTATTTAAAGTTAACGAATGAGAATCATTCAGAATTTGCATCTGGCACGCTGATTTCAATTTTCGCGTCGATAAGAGTTACGTTACTTGAATATTTATGGTTATTATTAAAATCATTATTTCCTGTGATTTCTGTTGTACATAGATTTTCTTCCGGGTCCCAACCAGAGACCTACGGTTAGAAGCGGCTTCATGACATCTTCCACTGATATGCTATTTTTTTTATTTGTGAAAAACAAACTACGATCACACACATTTGTTAAAGCTCTTTCTAATATGTGAGCAATGTTTCAAGTACGTTTTTGCAATTCTTTAAGACATGTGAAACTAAAAATTCGTTCAATTACTTTTTTGGTATCCTTTCCAATCAAACTCAGGATCCTAACTACAATTGTAATTAATGATATCATCATGTGCCATATTTTTAAGATTTTCACTTCAAAATCCTTGTATTTTGATAGTTTTTTGAAGATCTTGAAAGATACAGTACAATCTGCAGATTAATAAGAACTCACATTCTGTTCTTGTGGTCTTTGATCACGATGTCTGGACGATTAACTTTAATTGTTTTTTTTTTTCTGTGTGTAATGTAAAGTCTCATAAAATTATTACAGATCCTATTTCTGTAATCGGGTGTGGGTGATATTCATACCAGATCCTTAAAGTTTCCTTCCTGTAAAAGTGTCATATTTTCCAATGCATATATCGGCTCGCACTATGAGGACGTGTTTTATATTCAGTGGATGCTTACACCGTGAAACCTGATACAAGATGATCAATTGTTTTTGGATATTTTTTAAAGAATCTGTGTTCCAGTAGATGTCCCTTATTATTATCATTATTATTATTAGTGATGTTTCTACCAGTTTCTTCTAGTTTATTATTATGTCATTTTTCATCATATTTCGATTTCTGCTTTGGTCGCACTACCAACCAAGTCTGCGGGAAGACCTTAGGCAGGTCGTAGCGTGTTGTTATGGCTCAGTTTCATGTTTTTTCTATCTCACCTATCATCCCTAGCGTTACATAGACAAAGTTCTCCTTATTGTGTGGGCTGTACTTAACAAGACAATTTTTGTATATCTCTTAAGCTGGGGTTTCCAGGGATTATTTCAATGTGTTGTTTTGTTCCCTTTTTTATCATTCGAAGTGCACCTACTATCACTGGCACGATTTTTGTTTTCAATTTCCACATTTTTTTATATTTCAATTTCCAGGTTTTTATATTTTGACAGTTTTCCAGGGATTCTTTCAATGTATTGTTTTGTTCCATTTTTTTATCATTCCAAGTGCACCTACTATCAATGGCACGACTCTTGTTTTCAATTTCCACATTTTTTTTCTATTTCAATTTCCAGGTCTTTATATTTTGACAGTTTTTCGAATTCCTTGGTTGCTATGTTACAATCCGCTGGACAAGCCATATCAATTAATAGACAAGTTTTTTCTTTCTGGTTTTTTACAATAATGTCCGGCCTATTTTTCTGTCTGTGTAGATGGTGTATTATTATTATTATTATTATTATTATTATTATTATTAGTGATGTTTCTACCAGTTTCTTCTAGTTTCATTATTATTATTATTATTATTACTACTACTACTACTACTACTAATACTAATAATAATAATCATAATAATGATAATAAAGATGCTAAATAATCAATGCTTGTATAAGTGATTTGATAAATTTCATTAAAAACCAAAATAGATCAACGCGTACTTTCTTTCCTACCCAGTTAGCTAGCGAAAATATTTTTAAAAATGAAAATATGCATTAAAACAACACAAGCAATTGTTTTAACAACAATTAAATAAAATCAAATGAATGAAATCATGCGACTCTAAAATTTCCCAAAGTGCAGACGACACAACTGCAACATGGCGAATGATGTGAAAGATTTATTTACGATCTGATCGACTTATGATTTTTTTTTATAATTAACATTATATGAATCAAAAACGTGAGGAAAAATAATTTTCAGGTTTGCCCCATTTCTACTAACTGGAAATGAAAACGCTATTTATGAAAACAACTCCGACATTTTTTTCTTAAAAGATACTCTGACCTACATTTCACTTCGGTATATGATGACATTACCACACTGAACACATATTTTTACTTACCGTCCTTCACTTAATCTACAATCGCAATTTTTTATTTTACTTGTTTATTTTCTGTTTTTCTCTCTTTCTCGCTTTCTTTCTTTCCTTCTTTCACTTGGCATTTGTTATTTTTATTCTTTATCTGCTATAATAACATATATTGCGTGTGTGTAAAGGATTTCGTTATCTACATTATAAAGTAAATTAACGGTGTGTATCTACTATAGTAGCAGATATAGTCATTTATTAAGCATATTACAGCTATGGCACAAGGCTAAGGGCAGAACAGGACCTAGTGTGAAATAAAACAAGGGCGCCTTGTTTATGGATCCTTGCCAAAACTAATCTAAGCCCGGGAAATAACTGCCACACACACACACACACACACACACGTTTGTGTGTGTGTGTGTATTTATAGGCCTATGCATATAAATAAATATACACATGAAAACAAACACAATATTTATGCCTGCATATCTCGCTCTCTCTCTCTCTCTCTATATATATATATATATATACAATACATACACACATGTATGTATATGTGTGTGTGCGTGCACTTATATATATATATATATATGTGTGTGTGTGTGTGTGTGTGTGTGTTATTGTAATGTTTTTTATTAATAAAAACATTTTACTCAGCGCCACAAAAGCTTTTATGTTTCAGTCCTATGAAATGTACTTCGTCAGGCGATGGTTGGTCACTGGCGATAGGAATGATTTCTATGGAAGTTAGTTTCTCAGTAGTGTGTGTGTGTGTGTGTGTGTGTGTGTGTGTGTGTGTGTGTGTGTGTACATTGGTGCGCCTATAATAGAAGAGAGGTTTTGTAAAGTTTTTGAAATAACACTTTTCACAAAATCAGCATTCTGTTGTTTGGTTATTTAAATATTGATTTTGGGAGTAGGATGGCAAAGGTCATTTCATCACTGCCTCATAGCATTAGGCAAAAGCATGACAAAGTTGAAAAAAATATGTGTAACGCGTTTAGTTCTTTTTCTGATATACAGGAATTTGTATTCCATATTCTCCCATATTGTCATAGAGTTATTGCGTTCACGTATGCAATATATGAGCTTCTGTGTGTGTGTGTGTGTGTGTGTGTGTGTGTGTGTGTGTGTGTGTGTGTGTGTGTGCGCGCGATTACATTCTCTTTTTCAAAGCTAGATGACGGGTAGTGCCGAAGTATGGTGGGGTAGGTTGAGCAATGACACGCACTAGTCGTATGAAAGCTTACCCAGGCTTATCTCTAGTCACTTGCTAACACCATCTAAAAGAATGTAAATCAGTCTGCACACATAAGCAAACACCTCCACCGTACTCACCCCTACCCGATACCACCGGCACCAACGCCTCAACCACAACACTTCATTCAACACTCGAATCAAGCAAGTGGTATCGTGCGAGCTACTCCCTGCCCCAACAGCCAATATATATATATATATATATATATATATAAAAGAAAGAGAGAGCAAAAGAATGAGTGAATTAGTGAGTGGGTTTAGAAGCTTCAATTATGTGTAAACAGGAACTTTTTTTAGTAATTGTTAATGTTATCTCTTTTTTTTTTTCTTTTCATGTTCTCAGGAGGCTTTTCGCTAGTTCTAATTTAGGACAATTCACCTAATTGTTTAAGAAATGCACTCTTCAAAGATGTTTCTCGAAGATTTGTAGATATATAAACAAAATTTTGCCGATAATTAATTGACTAAAATGAAACGCCATGATGGCGGCAATAAATAATATTTGTTTTTATTATTTTTTCGATTATTTAAACTTTTTGTTGGCCTCCTTTCTGCAGATGTGTTTTTTTTTTTTTATGTGTCCTGTTAGGGAGTTGCACTTATGTCGACGAGAGAGAGAGAGAGAGAGAGGGTGGAATGAAAAGTTCCCGATCAAATAAACGAACATTAGAACCTCCCTTTACCGAGCCGACAACTTTTCAGCAATCTTTGCGAATATATATATATATATATATATATATATATATATATATCTATATATATATATATATATATATATATATCTCAATATGGTTAAAGTAAGACGAAAGATTGATTTCATAATAACAAATCATAATGGTGAGATCGTTTTTTTTTAACAGTCAGTCACACACACACACACACACACACACACACACACACACACACACACACATATATATGTTGCGAGGTTATAGGATAATTAAATACGATATAAATTTTTATAGTCAACGTGACGTAAACATAAGTGATGTTATATCTCAATTACTTAAGAATAATACTCTTACATAACCGCTATATATCACATTACCTTTAGAGAGGTGGGCCAATGCAAAAACCCTTCTAATAGTTCTGATGTAAGGCTATTTAGTTAGATTTTGGAATGAGTGTTGAGCCAAGAAGTTTTCAACACTCTTCTGTATAAACATATCTATCATTACATGATCACATCTAATATGTGTGTTCGTGTGTCTGTGTCAAACGTACTATACGCAAACAAATAAAGTAGACACACACACACACGCATATATATATATATATATATATATATATATATATATATATATATATATATATATATATATATATGCGTTTCCGTGTCGTGTGGGTATCTTGAAGCAACTTGCCCGGGTTGAATTTGTAAGAAAAATGACGTCGCTGTTTTTGTTAGCGGTAAAAGTACAGAGAACATTTGATGATGGGAACATTTTCGCTGTATGAGTAAGTGGGGCAAATTAATGCATTGTGCACAAGTAAATGTGAACTGAAAACACGACTTGCGTCTTTCATTGAATCCAATATTTACATGAGAAATAAAATCTCGCTGGATTAAGAGATATGGAAATTAAACGAGAAACGAGAGGAAAAACAACAACAAAAACAAAAACAAAAAAACAAAACAAAAAAAACAAAAAAAAACAAATAAACCATACAAAAAAAAATAACACGAGATTGTCGTGTATAATATTCATAACGGATACTTCATTGGAAGATTGTCTTTTACGGAATAAATAATTTTATGCGTAAAAAATTTAATTATGAGAATTATAACTAATAGCTATGAAGAATATACGTGACAATAATTATATTTCAACCAAGTAGAATTAGTTTCATAAAGTGTGTGTGTGTACGAGAGAGAGAGAGAGAGAGAGAGAGAGAGAGAGAGAGAGAGAGAGAGAGAGAACAACAATTGAAACTTTAATTCTTTATATATATATTATATTATATATATATTATATTATATATATATTATATTATATATATATATACATATATATATGTATTATATATATATACAAGTATTATATATATGTATGCACATATATATATATATGTATTATATATATGTTTACACACATATATATATATGTATTATATATATGTATACACATATATATATATGTATTATATATATATATACACACATATATATATGTATTATATATATGTATTATATATGTGTATACACACACACACACACACATATATATATATATATATATATATATATATATATATATATATATATGGGTAAGCTTTCATACTACTAGTGCGTATCATTTCTCAACCTACCCCACCATACTTCGGCACTACCCGTCATCTATTATATATATATATATATATATATATATATATATATAGTTTTGGGTCATAGGTAAATTAGACCAGTACACAATTTTATTAAAAAGTATTCAATACAATTATATTGTAAAATTTGAATATTTTCAACGAATTGCGTAATAACTCGTTTACAAATGAAATATATATATATATATATATATATATATATATGTGTGTGTGTGTGTGTGTGTGTGTGTGTGTGTGTGTGTGTGTGTAAATAATGATATATATATAATGAAATATATCTATTGGCGCCTAGTAATATTAGATTAAATATTAAAAATGATCCAACAGAGCTCGATGTAAATTAAATTTACAGAGCAAATGTTTATTTCACATACAAATTTAAATTATATCACTTGCAATTTCTATTAGGAATGAACATAAATCTATTATCTCGGTACAAGCCTATTCATTTAAGTTCTAGGATCCTACTAAGAGTGTCTTAAATATATATATATATATACTAAATCAGTTTAATTTTCATGTGGAAAATATATATATATATATATATATATATATATATATATATAGGGAGAGAGAGAGAGAGATAGAGAGAGAGAGTATCATCAATATAATGGAAGCACGTTGATTAGTGTGTAAAATATTTTGGAAAGGATCGGATTCGAAAAAATTAAAAACGATATATGCAATCACTCCACTTAGAAGCGATTCAAATTTTTGTTTGTAGCAATCATCAAATTATCATTCATTGGTGATGCGACAGCAAGTTTTGATTATTTTATCTCTTTGTAGAGAGAGCTTTATCTTTGATTATTAAATGTGAATTACCATTGATTGGTGATAAGACGGCAGGTTTTGATTATTTTATCTGTTGGTCGAAAGAGCTTTATCAATGATTATTAAAAGTGAAATAGCATTGATTGGTGATGAGACGGTAGGTTTTGGTTATTTTGTCTGTTGTTAGAGAGAGCTTATCTTTGATTATTAAATGTGAATTACCATTGATTGGTGATAAGACGGCAGGTTTTGATTATTTTATCTGTTGGTCGAAAGAGCTTTATCAATGATTATTAAAAGTGAAATAGCATTGATTGGTGATGAGACGGTAGGTTTTGGTTATTTTGTCTGTTGTTAGAGAGAGCTTATCTTTGATTATTAAATGTGAAATATCACTGATTCGTGATGAGACAGTATATTATAATTATATTTTGTTGTTGCCAGAGAGAACTTTATTCCTGTTTGTGTTAGATGTTTTTTAAGAGATTTGGGCATTTTTTAACTGGCACGAAGTTGTTGAGGGATCGCCTAAAAAAAGAATCAATGATAAAATTCTCTCTACCAACAGATAAAATAATCAAAACCTACCGTGTCATCAACAAACCATGCTAATTTGAATTTAATATTAAAAAATAAATCACTCTCTACCAACAGATAAAATAAACAAGACCTACCGACTCATCACTAATTAATGCTAATTTACAATTAATAATCAAAGATAAAGCTCTTTCTACCAACAAATTAAATAATCAAAACCTACCGTCTCATCACCAATCAATGCTATTTCACTTTTAATAATCATTGATAAAGCTCTTTCGACCAACAGATAAAATAATCAAAACCTGCCGTCTTATCACCAATCAATGGTAATTCACATTTAATAATCAAAGATAAGCTCTCTCTAACAACAGACAAAATAACCAAAACCTACCGTCTCATCACCAATCAATGCTATTTCACTTTTAATAATCATTGATAAAGCTCTTTCGACCAACAGATAAAATAATCAAATCCTACCGTCTCATCACCAATCAATGATAATTCACATTTAATAATGATTATTACGAACAAGCACTTACAATTACAATGGGATCGCTTCTCAATCGAGTGATGGAATCTATCTTAGAATTTTTCAAATGTGATCATTTCCAAAATATTTTATCCAAACGAACAATATTCTTCCATGATACTGATGATTTTCTACTTATATATTTTCGTGATACTAATTTACCTGATCTAGTCGGTAAACCAAACAATGTCGAACACACACACACACACACACACACACACACACACACACACACACACACACACACACACACATAAAGATATACATTATTAATAACGAAGAGGATGAGATATAATACAAAACGTGTTTCAACAGGAAAACAATTATAGCTTGTTCTTTTCGGTGTCATTTTTCCTCATAGTTTGGTTCATTTCACCCTCTCTCTCTCTCATATATATATATATATATATATATATATATATATATATATATATATAGTCATCCACAGACAGATCTGTTTCACAGCTCACCAGTACGGTTATACATCCGATGGCTTTTAGCCAGGATTGAAGCCCGACCGAACTGACATCAGTCGGCGATTCTACCTCTGGGCTATGGGCGCTCGGTAGAAGAAAGCAGACTTTTAGCCCGTGATATACCATGTAAACACATGCCAGTAACTGAGAGTGTTCTATTTCATTAGTGAATGAAGAATGCTAGAGTAGCTACTGATTTTTCAAAGTCCACCATTTTTCCAGGGCGTAGAATAGTCATCCGCAGACAGATCTGTTTCGCGGTATCACAGCTCATATATTGCCGGACGAGGTAAAAATCTCGAAACATTAAAATTTCCGTGTTGCAATGTATACTATATTAATTTTAAATAAAAAAGAAATTTATATATATATATATATATATATATATATATATATATAATGTATCGAGAC
Source organism: Ascarosepion bandense (assembly GCA_037127315.1). Classification (NCBI taxonomy): domain Eukaryota; kingdom Metazoa; phylum Mollusca; class Cephalopoda; order Sepiida; family Sepiidae; genus Ascarosepion; species Ascarosepion bandense. Next base: position 4,169,811 of record JBBBDQ010001417.1, read on the forward strand.
AGCAAATAATTTTCTAAACATATACTATTAAATATAAGAGACAATGAATGTCTATTATGTTTAATGATGAGCCGTTCCAAACATCGTATTTTGGCTTTAATTTCATAAAGACAAAAATTCTCCAACATTTGGATAATTTTTTATTAATTTAGTTCTAAGCTTTCGGCTCACATGAGCCATCTTCAGAGAGGTTATTAAGACGGTAACACAATAACATCCACCATCACCGACGATTTTATTTTGTGTTGACATAAAACTCCGCTAGGCAACGGCAATAGTTACCAAAAATAATAAACGCAGTTCGCAAATTTGCAATGCGATTCTATGACGTCACACCGCATGATAGCGCGAAATGACAACAAAACCATGTAGTCAAATGCAATGTCACGCGTTATGACCGGATTTAAAGGTGATTTTATTAAGTGTGGGTTGTTTGGATTTAATGTACATGGTCTCCAATATATGAAGGTTCTTTTTACTGTGTGTATGAGTAAGGATTATTGTATTGTTGACTAGATTTACATGCCCATTCAGAGATTGCATCTCTGGTACTAATAAAAAACCCAGTACATATATTGGTTTTACTACAAACACGCTCTCCCGTAGATTTACATGTCACCTTTCTGATCAGAGTACAATTAAACAACATTTCTCTGAAAAACATAAACATGTAGGTAATATCAGACAGATTTTAGTCAACAATACAATGTTCTTAGCTAGGTTTTGTGTCGAGGTACCCCCGATAAATATCGGAAATCGATAATCGATAGCTCCGTCATATTACTTTGAGCATCATTTTATTGACACTAGAAAAATATTTATATATGTGCGTGTACATGCATATGTATATTTATTGATTTACACACACACACACACACACACACACACACACACACATATATATATTTATTATAAATTATATTTTAGAACATGTACATAATGTTTTTATATATCCAATACAAATGGTACATTTGTAGTGGATATATAAAAAACTGTACATGTTCAAAATATAATTTATAATAAATATTCACAGCTCTATATATTATATTATCGAGCACTGTTTTAAATTAATGTTTTGGACATTGTAAAAATTCTTTCTTCGTTCTGTATTCACTCGGATATATACATATATATATATATATATATTGACTCCAGCCACTATCTCACCAACGGGATGTGGCTTCCCTCTGCCTCTTCTACAAATATTTTCATGGCTCCGACGAGTTTAGCTCATTGGTGCCTCCTCTACAAGAATTTACTCGCGCAACCAGACAGTCTTACACTTTTATAGTTTAAACAACCAAATGCTAAAGTTACTTCTACTGCATCAGCTTCTTTTCTCGCACTTCCCACCTGTGGAATTTCCTTCCGTATACTTGCTTCCCTGATAGCCACATTCTCTACGAGTTTAAATGCAACATTCGTTTCCATCTCTTATCCCCTTGACTCCCATCCTTTTTTTATCCTTTTCCCAACACCCCCGGTATCTTGTTCTTCCCCCTTTTCACTCTACTCTCGCACCTCACTTCACATTGCGCCCTAGTATATATATAGTGGCAGTATTACCTTGCTTGCGGTGAAACGATTATATATATATATATATATATATATATATATATATACCTAAACTAAACGAAAAAGTGACCTGTCCAAAACTAAACTACCTCACACCCTTCTCCTAACCCAAAGCGGTATCTCTATGACTAAAAACTAACGACCAGATCATACTAAACTCCCAACCCACAGTCACTTACATCGTTTTCATTAACAGCGGCGCCACTCCAGAAGGACAGGAGCGAAATCACATCGGTAAAAGAGGCCCTGGTCAGACCAGCAGACCGTAGATCAAAAAATGTGTCCAATATCAGACAGTTAAGTGCCATACGTGATACACGCTCGGGTGATCATGTATCGAAAGAGACATGCCTGACTGGGCAGAAGATTATCCCGCAGTAGGTTGCCATTGCTTTCTGCGGTAGGCTGGTTGCCGACCAAGGCTATAGAACCCAATCTGTCCTGTTATTAACCCATAACTGGAAGGAATAGACGGATTAATACCTTCCCCAAGGGTATTTGCGCGTAAGTGAATACAATGGATTCAACTGAAATTCGAACTCGGCTCCCCGATTTCTCGTTCCGAGCCGATATTCATTGTACCACAACGCACATCCTATATACAAAATATACATTATACAAAAGAAAAAAGGACTGAATATGCACAGCCATATATATATATATATATATATATATACACGAAAAAAATACACGAAAAAAATCCACACGAAAAAAATATATATATGTAAAACTGACGAGCCGTTGTGCGAAACCGCGGTAGGTCTTGGCGATCTTGCGATTTTTTTCGTGTGTTTTTGCTCTGCGTAACTGCCTTTTTGTTAACGCTTTTTGGTTAGTTTAGTATCGAGCACTTTTCTTTCCTGGTGGTTCGTTCCGTTCGAGGGTTTTTTTCTTTACTGTGAAGAACCGTATGCATTGTCGGTCCTACGCAGTTTTCTTTTTTTTTTCCCTCTTTGTCCAAAGCTCTATAGCCGAGGACGGTAACGGAGTTAGATTCTGTTGTTTATTCATAGTCTTTAAAAGATTCTTGTGTAATATTTTAAGATTAGGATACGGACAGAGTCGGTTTTATTATTATTATTATATATATATATATATATATATATATATATATATATATATATAGTGTATCGAGACAGCAAATAATTTTCTAAACATATACTGTTAAATATAAGAGAGAATGAATGTCTATTATGTTTAATCATGAACCGTTCTAAACGTCGTAATTTGGCTTTAATTTCACTTGAAAATAAAGACAAAAATTCTCCAACTTAATAAAAAATTATCCAAATGTTGGAGAATTTTTGTCTTTATTTTCAACTGAAATTAAAGCCAAATTACGACGTTTAGAACGGCTCATGATTAAACATAATAGACATTCATTCTCTCTTATATTTAACAGTATATGTTTAGAAAATTATTTATGTCTCGATACACTATATATATATATATATATATATATATATATATATATATATAGTGTATCGAGACAGCAAATAATTTATATATATATATATATATATATAGTTTAACGTGTGCTATATTTATAGGATAAGTGCTCAATATCAGAGATAGAGCGTATGTAAATATAAAAGAGTGAAGATTGATGTCAACACTCAGGGCTCAGGGGGCGATACTAAGCGCCATCATCAGGCCACATGTGTTGAGTTTTTCCTCGACTATTTATATATACGTGGGGCATTATGGGTAATTCCTCTGACGATTATTTTGGCGGGGGTGGCTTGGTTATTTATTTATTTATTTAAGTAAATCTATTTGACTTGTTATTAGTTTATTCTTTTGTTTTTTGTTTATTAAGTAATTTATTTGGATTTGTTATTTTATTTTATTTTATTACTTTTTTATTTTTTATTATGAATTGTTATTTTATTAATTTTATTATTTTATTTATTATTTATCTATTGTAATGGATGTTATATAGTGGGCGGTTTGTTAATTTGTTTATAATTTTCTCCTTATCAGTTTTCTATTTTAAAGTAACGTAGCAAAAATTCGTTTTCATGTCTGCATTTTGATATTAGTTCAGATCGTTTATTTAGTAGTTTGTTTTTGGTCAGAGAAGGTAATAATCGGTATTTTTTTCCTCCAGGCAGAGTCTGCAGGTTTAATTGATTGTTGTCAGCCGATGTCTTTTTTTTTTCGTATTTTTCATGTTATTTTTTGGGTGATTTGGATTTTGTTTTTTGCTTCCCATTGTGCTGTTCGCGTATTTTCTATTTGTGAAGGATGTTTTGTGTGTGTAATGTCTTTGTTTCCAATATATATATATATATATATATATATATATATATATATATATAGAGAGAGAGAGAGAGAGAGAGCGAATTATATAAATACAGCTACAAAAGTTAAATATGTCGGTTAATATTTCCGTCACCTTTCTGATCAGAGTACAATTAAACAACATTTCTCTGAAAAACATAAACATGTAGGTAATATCAGACAGATTTTAGTCAACAATACACTGTTCTATATATATATATATATATATATATATATATATATATATATATAAAAGGCAAAATGTTTGTGTGTGTGCCTGTTTATCTGTCTATATATCTGTATTTTTTTCAGCCTTTTATTTTAGTTTTTGCTTCGGGTTTGGCTCTAAGTAGGTATAATTATAGTTCTTAGTCTCAGCCATCATACCATTTACTCAGGGGACTTATTTAGCCTTCAAAATTCTGTTTACGACGAAAAAACTTATTTGATATCGATACCAGGAAATCAAAATTTGACTTACATCTATTTATTTTTCTTTCAGTCTACGGTTTCGCTTTAACTGGAAACAACTATTGCTTTTTAGTCTTTCGTGCCAACGTCCAAAGAGTCTGAGCTCCAACACCGTGGATTAGTTTTAAAGCTTTCATTACACCCGAGCAACGCCAGGCTCTACTGCTAGTATATATATATATATATATATATATATATATATATATATATATATATATACTGTTTAATTATAGAAAAGCAGAATATCTACTCAAATACGGGTAAACATAAAAAATAATGATCAAACACACACACACATTATATATATATATATATATATATATATATATATATATATATATATATAAGAAGGCTGAAACTTTACGGTCTGTTATCAAATGTGATCTGAAGTAATGTCCACATTAGTCAGACAAATGGTTCACAAATTTTAATTATATATAATGAGGTTAATAACCCAAAGCGTATTCAGTTTCTATTCCTCCAGCCAGGCCAAGGTAGACTGGGCGTTCTGTCCGGGAATGGCCAATAGTCTAACAGAAAGAAAACTATGAATCATAAACTGTGGAGAAGGGAACAGGAAACCTCACCACTATATTTCCCATTATGACATGACGTTTCACAGACAATAAAGAAAAAGTAACGAATCCAATCGGAATCCCATCTTGGCTTTCTTAGTTCGACTGCCAGTTTAATTCGCTGCATTCACTTACACGCAAATACCCTTGGGAAAGGTATGAATCCATATGTTCTCCCTCCAGCTATGGGTTGAATAGTAGGATAGATTGGGTTCTGTTGTCTCAGTTAGCAACCAGTCTACCGCAGAAAGGAATGGCAATATACTGTAGGAAAATTTTCTGCCTAGTCAGTCATGTCTCAAAAGCGACATGACCACCCAAGCGTATTACACCCTGAAGGAACATGGCATTTTATATATCAAGTTGGAGTAAGCATTTACTGAATTGTACATTGATTTTACTGCATTAAATTACAATGAATTATAAAAATTTTGCTTTTTATAATTAATAAATGACTTTTGTAATGTTTCTCAGTACAAATTACGGCCTGCTGTCTAAATAGACAGTTTCTTCTTCTGATAGATAGATATGTGATTTTATAAGTGCCGCTTAGGTGTGGCACAAGGCCGAAACTATGGGGTACCCAGTGAGGATCGAACTCACTCGTAACAGCTTATAGCAAGACAAGCTTGCTAACTATTACACCACGTCGAGGTTCCCAGTAGGTAGTGATTTTCTAAGCGAAGTTTAGACAAGTCCGAAAGTACGAGGCACCTCGTGAGGATCGAACTCACTACTCAGTTGTAATGATTCTAGTGAGACGAGCTTGCTAACCATTACACCACGTCGAAAATAGAAACATAAAGAGGGAAGGAGAAGAAAGAGATAGAGAGACAGTGTCAGAATGAGAGAAAGAAGAAGAAGACAAGAGATAGAGAAACTGTGATTGCGCTAAAAACAGAAATGGAAGAAGAGAGAAATGAAGTAAAGAGATAGGAACATAAAGAGAGAAGTAGAACGAAAGAGAAACATCAATAGAAAGACAGAAACATAAAGAGAGGAGAAGAAGAAAGGGGTAGAGTGAGACTATCAGAAGGAGAGAAAAAAAGAAAGAGATAAGAGAGAGGGCGAGTGAGAGAGAGAAACTTTGATCGAGTTAAAAACAGAGATGGACGAAGAGAAAAATTAGGTAAAGAGATAGTGACGTAAAGAGCGAAGCAGAAACAGAGAGAAACATCGTTTGAGAGAAAGAAACAGGAAAAGAAGAAGAGAAACATATAAAAGAGAGAGAGAGAGAGAGAGAGAAAGAGAGAGATGTAGAAACAGAAATATAGTGATAGAAAGGGAATAAACAACAACAGTAGAAAAGTGAGAGAGAAAGATAGAAACGGATAAAGAGAGAAGTAGAAAAAGAGATGTAGAGAAAGAAAAAGAAAGAGAACAAAAACGAAAAAAGAAAAACAGAAAGAGAGAAAAGAGAAAGTTAAGGAGAGAGAGAGAGAGAGAGAGAGAGAGAGAGAGAGAGAGAGAAATGTAAGTATATTCTCAATATATATGAAGTAACATTCGGAAATATTTGCGATGCAGCCTTTAAAAATATCTACGCACAAACATTTACACCTCGCTCCACCCACGCACACGGATATGAATGCTTACGTACATAGGAACACATATCTACACTCATCGTAAGACAAATGCACTTTAATATATAATTCAAGTACTGAGAATTATTTTAGGCCAGGTTATGAGTACGAATGGATCAAGAAAGAATCTATTGCGCCAATTCTTTAAAGCAACAAATCCCGACTTTTATGAGTTGCACTCGAATTTCCTTTTCATCACTTAGTCATTAACACCGACAAGCCACGTAGAACGAGTAAATTTCGAAAAGAAATTTCCTCGTCAGGAAAATCACCCTATTGTTTTTTCCCAAATATGTTGCATTACAGTCGTCCATGATGTGCGTTGTGGTGCAGTGGATATCAGCTCGGAACGAGAAATCGGGGAGCCGAGTTCGAATTCCAGCTGAATTCATTGCATTCACTTACGCGCAAATACCCTTGGGAAAGGTATTAATCCGTCTCTTCCTTCCAGTTATGGGTTAAATAACAGAACAGATTGAGTTCTATAGCCTTGGCTGGCAACCAGTCTACCGCAGAAAGCAATGGCAACCTACTGCGGGATAATCTTCTGCCCAGTCAGTCATGTCTCTTTCGAGACATGATCGCTCAAGCGTGTATCACGTATGGCACTCAACTGACTGACAATTATCCAAAACTTACTTTCTTGAATTCATCTTTGTATCATATTTCTCTAAGCTTAATATATTATTCGGATATAAATACAAATCAACTATAAATTTCGACAATCAGTTATAAACTTGACCCTATACAAATTTATAATATATATATATATTGATGTACATTAATAAATATACATATGAGGGTTCACATATGTATAATATTATTATTCAGGTGTTAATAAAACAGTGCTCAATGTATGAACAGAGTTGTATTATAGATATATATTGATAAAATACATACTAACCTAGGTCTATGGCACAACTCGGAGTTACATGAGTTATGCAATCATCAGGTGCATATTTCAAACTGACAGTTTAATAGATTTGAATTTAAGTTCGCTCGATGTTCATGGAAATGAAATCTCATAAAGTTAAGTTACTACTTTTTTTCATAACACGATGAAAAATTTAACTATTCTAAGGTTGCATGTCGATAAAAATTTAATTTAATATTACAATAAAAATTTAAAATTTAAAATTACAATAAAAATATCAAAAATAAGACGCAGGGAGAAGAAATGAAAGGGGCGTAATTCATGAAACGTAAAAATTTAAATATTCAAATATTAAATGAAGATAAAAAATTAAAATTATAAAATTTTCAATAAAAATAAAAGAAACTAAAATAACAATGAAAATATAAATTAAGAATTAAGAATTAAAAAGTAAAATTTAAACTTAAAATTAAACAATGTAGGGAGCAAAAATGAACGGGGTTTAATTCATAACTGTTAAAAGTAATATTGCGAGAGGGGGAGAAAGAAAGAAAGAAAGAAAGAAAAAGTGAAAGAAAGAGGCAAAGGTATTGAGGAATCTATATCAAAATGGGTGTAAGAATTTAAGTATTTTTTCTATGACAGTATGTGGTCATTAAATCACTTCTTTTATTAAGCAAATTTGGATTCTTGATATGGTTTCAGATGACATGTTTCTCTAAAAGTCATTGATTACATTTATCTCCTTTTCCATTGTAAGGTTTGGATTTAGCTACGATATTCCAGGTAATAATTGGGTTCTTGTCATTATTTTCAATTTCCAGTAATGTATGGATAAAGCAGTACTTTTGCTGTATTTACTGTTGTTTAAAGACAACACGTGGTTTCTAAATATTATCTTTCACCTGTTAAAAGTGCTTCCAAAGTAAAATTTAACATCATTGTCATCTGAATGAGTTTGAGCTGTATAAACAATACTCTCGGACATACATTGGCCATTCAATTGACAGGTTTTATTTTTTCGGCAGTTGCAATTATTTTCAGAAGGGTTATTTTTTGCTATTAGTTGGGTGACGGATGTTGTTTATGTGGGCCAAATATTTATTTGATATCATAGCATTATGTTGTGAAATATATTTATCTATGTTTTTGACGCAATTATAACTAACTTTGATATTGTTTTTGTTGAAGATTTTTTTAGTGTGGGTGAATGGTAGAAATGTTTGTGAATTAAGTTAAGGAAAAGTTTACCAATGTTAGTTTAGACGTTACGAGTGAATGGTGAGTTAAACTAAATAATGTTACGTTTACGTGATTTCTGCTTATTTTTGCCTACCTTATTTTTAACGGAGAAATATGTATATTTATTAATTTAGCTACGATATTCCAGGTAATAATGGGGTTCTTGTCATTATTTTCAATTTCCAGTAATGTATGGATAAAGCAGTACTTTTGCTGTATTTACTGTTGTTTAAAGACAACACGTGGTTTCTAAATATTATCTTTCACCTGTTAAAAGTGCTTCCAAAGTAAAATTTAACATTATTATCATCCGAATGAATTCGAACTCTATAAAAAATATTTTCGGACATACACTGGCCATCCAATGGGCAGATTTTATTTTTTCGGCGGTTGCAATTATTTTTAAAAGGGTCATTTTGCTATTAGTTGGGTGACGGATGTTTATGTGGGCCAAATATTTATTTGATATCATAGCATTATGTTGTGAAATATATTTATCTATGTTTTTGACGCAACTATGACTAACTTTAACATTGTTTTTGTTGAATTTTTTTTGTAGTGTGGGTGAATGGTAGAAATGTTTAAAGATTAAGTTAAGAAATAGTTTACCAATGTTAGTTTGGACGTTACGACTGAATGGTGAGTTAAACTAAATAATGTTACGTTTACGTGATTTCTGTTTATTTCTGCCTAACTTGTTTTTAACAGAGTATTCTAAACTAGTGTTGAGTTTACTTTTTTCTAAAGCATTAATATATTTCATTTTAGAATTGTCAAAGATTTCCTTATTGCTAGAATAGGCACTTAAACGAAATTGGATAGGTTTACGTAGGCTGTTGGTGAATCCCTGGAGGTGATTTGATTCCCTGTTGATGTATGTATGATTATGCATAATTACATACATCCACATATACCAAATCTGACAGTGTATTTTGGGAGGATTGCACTATTAAGGCAAAATGTCATATATATATATATATATATATATATATATATATATATATATATATATATATATAGATGTCATCCGCAGACAGATCTGTTTCGCTGTATCACAGCTCATCAGTACGGTTAGACTCCGACTGCTACACAACCCAGGCTCGAAACCCGACCGATTTGGCGTCAGTCGGCCACTCTACCCCTGAGCTACGGGGCGTTCGGTGGAAGAAGGCAGTCTTTTTAGCGCATATCATATTACGCGCCCAATAACTAGAGTGCTCAAATTTCGTCTTTACTGAAATGAGCGATATATATATATATATATATATATATATATATATATATATTTACGCTCTCACAATATTTAAGTTCTCACACCCTGATTGAACACTCTGGAAGAAAGATAGACTTTGAAAAACAGTAGCCACTCTAGCGTGTACGCATCGCTCATTCAGTAAAATGAATTGGATCACGCTAGTTATTGGGCGCATAATATGATATGCGCTAAAAAGACTGCCTTCTTCCACCGAACGCCCCGTGGCCCAGGGGTAGAGTCGCCGACTGACGCCAATTCGGTCGGGTTTCAAGCCTGGGTTAAGTAGCAATCGGAGTCTAACCGTACTGATGAGCTGTGATACAGCGAAACAGATCTGTCTGCGGATGACAATATATGCGTATATATTATTACTACAAAAATAGCCATTTTGTTTCAACACTGTGTCTTGATTTCAAGTTGAAAAGTATTTTAATAAAAATTATTCGCACTACTTTGTATTGAGCACTTGTTTAAGAATAGTATTTATTTTAGTAGGAATACGGAATTTTATTGCTACCATATATATATATATATATATATATGGAACAGATTGTTGTTGTTCCAAAGATTTTTTTATTATGCGTATTTTATTTTGTTTATTTTGTTGCACGCTTTCAGGATTGTGACCTTCTTCAGGCTAATCATACATTTTATATAATAGATTTTAAAACTTCTTTTTGAAAAAAAAGATTGTTTTTCTCCCGAATTAAATTGTAACACTATTTTAGTATGTGGAAAAAATGTAACCCTAGTATTTTAGTATGTGAAAAAAAAAAAATCCTAAGTTTAGTACAACGGAGCGAAGAAAATTATTACTTGTGGTATTGCTAATTCTGCAGATTACAATATGAGTGGAGAGAAAAGTAAGACTAATCGATGATAATATTGTTTATTGTCAATTGCAATATGAACGCGACTAAGAAATTCTGAAAAAAATATATGTATTGCAAGATTTTAAAATCTTGGAAACTCGCTGGAAAGTGAATTGATCAGAACGTTTTTGCAGGTGTAAAGCGACAGGTTAGATGGGGTCATCATATTGTCGGTCATTATGTGACAAACTGGAAATAAGTGACTAAGAAAAATGCCATTGGAAGCCTTGAGCTTTACGGCTGGTGGAAGTAACAAAATAAACGGTAGTCAAAACATTGTTGCGACGAATGTCGAAAATCTTTGATGGGGCTAAGAAAGGTTAAATCCTCAATTTCCGAATTCGCTGGGAAAGGATTTATAAATTTGAAAACTTGAAAAATAAATGATGTACTCAGCTGAATCAGGGAAGAAGAAAAGAAACGACGTCAACAGAAATATTGCTATTTCATTGGTTAAACCACGGGAATAAAATCACCCGCCTCAAAACGCGAGAATTTGCATGGACACGCCGCGTCGGTATAAACCTCCCAAGAGAATCTGGGACATGCATAAAAATAAGACTTCCAAGTGCCAAAATCAGACTCGCTCGAGACTTGGGACCAGTCGAGATGTAACGAGAAAAGGACAGACGGTTCCCACTAGGGGGGCCAAGATCGCAAGAAAAGAGCGGTTGCTTGCGATAGAGCTCCTGACCAAAGATGTAAAGAAACGTAGAGAAGCCTGCCACTGATTGACTTAAAAGAATTAAATAACGCGCCTCCGATAGAGTCCTGGCTGAAGATGTAAAGATACAGAAAGAGCCAAGAAAGAGTTAAAGTCAAATGAAGTAGTTGTTGCCGCGCCGAGCTAAGGCAGACAAGACGAATTCACTGCCACCGTCACAAAGACCCCTCTTCGGCAGTTTCCGTAAAGTTTGGTGAAAATCTTGAATAAGACATTTTGAATCGTCACAACTAGAAAACTCCGACTGGAGTGATAAACGTTACCAACAGAGAATTTGAATTAATGTTGAGAAGACAAACATTACTCTTAAATGAAAACTTTCGCTCCGTTGTAAGGATAAGAAATTGACGATTGTTATATTCTATTTCTTTTTGTTGTTTTTTTCTTTTTGTACATAAAGACTTTTTTCTCAACTCATTCAGGCGTTCTTCGATTTATTTTTGGCGCCGTTCTCATTAGCCCCATTGTACTCGCGCGTCCGGTCCGGTTAAAAAATAAAGAGACAGCTAACAAGATTTCAACGTGCCTTCCTCAGGATCAAAGTTCACAGCGTGGGTAAGGAAGAACACCTTTGTAATAGACGATTAGAGGACCACCTACTATGTCGAGGCCATCACGAAAAGCTTGTTGACCGGCGTCACGTCTGGTGCTGTGTTGACCAGGATAAACCCTGACTACGCGAGTTATAAAATCTTTAATCAATTGTTTCTTGTATGAAATAGTAGCCATCCTGACCGCAAAATATAAAAATATATAATATGTAGGAATAGCCTGAAGAGGGTCACAAGACCCGAAACAACTGTATCAAAATATAAAAATAAAATAAAATACACATAATAAAAACGTTTGCTTTTTTCTAATTTCTTTCTTCATACTATACACACACACACACACACACACATATATCTCAAGAACAGTTTCGGGGAAATGCTATATGACAGGGTGGAAAAATTATTCGTGTCACGTATTTCGCTTTTTCGGACTTCATAAGGTGTCTTATGTTTATATATATATATATATATATATATATATATATATATATATATATATATATATCCGAGTGAATACAGAACGAAGGAAGAATTTTTACAACGTCCAAAACATTCATTTAAAACAGTGCTCGATATATAATATATAGAGCTGTGAATATATATATATATACAGACATACACATATGTACACGTAGGTACATATATATATATCGTTAAAAACAACCGACAAGGAAGATTTTATTAATTTTTGATTTAATTTTTCCAGTATTGTTACATGTTTCCTTTTTACTGGAAATAAGGAATGTAAAAATGTTACATAATTTTTGATTTTTCAAGCGCTTTCAATCTTTTCACGGGCCATTTTCAAGGATGTTATTTTTCCGCTGCTGTTATGTTCTCATGCTTGACTGTAATATACTTTTTCGTTTTAGTGTTTGTTTTGTTTTTTTACTTTTTTTTGAAATTATAGCGCTAAAGACAAAAAAAAAATTAAATTTAATCGGCAATGCCAAATTTAAAATAAAAACACGAGTTGACAGATTCCGCCCTCTCACATCAGAACTGTAAATCGGGGAAAAATTATTAGGCAACATATTAGGCCTGCTAAAATACTCAACAAGAATATTTAGTCTGGTGATACCATTCGAAGTACATACGGGTCTTCCATAGCGGATCATCTGATAAATAATTCGAGTCGTGCTGCGAATTTTAGTCTCAACTGATTTTCCGTTCTGGACAGACCACACTCGTTATTTCATTTGAAGATGTTGGAAACGCAGTTTATCAGGTCCAGGCTCAGTTTGAAAAAAAGAGGGTGTTTGATTGGGCCTGTTCTGCTGGGTCTCAAGCATCTTCAGATGCAACAACTTTTATTAAAAATCGAATTTTTTTTCTCTTTCCGTTCTCTTATTTCACCCATAACAGATTTTTCATGAATTTACCCCATTTTACAGATCTGATGAGAGGTAACAACACACACACACACACACACGCGCGCTCGCTCGCCCGTGTATATATATATATATGTAAGCCGAAAGCTTACAACCACCATAATAAAAAAATATCTAAATGTTGGAAATGTGTTTAATTTTATTTTTATTTGAAATTACGGCCAAAATTCAAAGTTTAGAACGGCATATGATTAAACATAATAGATATTTTTAGTTATATTTAGAAAATATAAAACATATGCACATATACAGATATATATATATATATATATATATATAGAGAGAGAGAGAGATAAGTATATAAAAACATACACATATACGCACATAAACATATATATAAATATATAAATACACATTTATATACAAATACATACCTACATATAGATATGCATACATACATACATACATACATATATATATATATATATATATATATATATATATATTTATCCGTACCCAGATCTGTTTCGCTGCATCACAGCTCATCAGTACGGTTAGACAGCCTATTGCTTTTTACCCAGGACTGAAACCCGACCGAATTGGCGTCAGTGGGCGATTCTACCTCAGAGCTACGTGCGCTCGGAAAAAGGAGGCAGACCTTTTAGCGCGTATATTATGAGTATATATACACACCCAATAGCCGAGACTGTTCAAATTCATTGCTGAATGAACGATGCTAGAGTAGCTACTGTTTTTCAAAATCTACCATTCTTCCAGAGTGCTCAATCAGGGTGTGAGAGCATAAATAGTCATCCGCAAACAGGTACTTATATATATATATATATATATATATATATATGTACATATATATGTATACATATACATGCATATATATATATGTATACATATATATATATATATAAATGCATATGTATATAAGTAAAAATATATATACATATATATATAAATATATGTACATATATATAAATATATATAATTATATATAGATACATATCCATATATATAAATACATATCCATATATATATATATAAGAATACATATACATATATATGTACATATATATATATATATGTACATACATATACATATATATGTACATACATATATATATATATATGTGTACATACATATATATATATATGTACATACATATATATATATATATATTTGTACATACATATATATAAATATATATTCATGTATATATATATATATATACACACATATATATAGAAACGTACATATATACATATACATTTATATATACTTACATATACATATGTATAAACATATATATGCATATATATATATATATATATATATATATATATATACAGATACATATGCATATACGCACACACACAATATATATATATATATATATATTTGTGCATTTAAGCAGCTAATTTTATTTTAGTCATGTCAGATTAAATAAATTGCAAAAATTGTGTCTGCTTATTTTTACTAAAATCCGTTCATACTCACGGATAATCTTGTGTATTATAATTGAAAGAATTAAGAATTGAGCTGTTGCGTTGACAGATGATTTTATTATTCACTTCTCGATGTTCCCAAGTACTTTCATTCTTCTTCCGAAAAGATCTTCCGAGGTGTGAGTTGTGGTAACAAAAAATAACCGCAAAACTTGTTTTGCTAAAAAAAAACTTGTAAATGTTCTTCTTGCCTCAAATGTATCGGTTGACAAATAGCTCCGCGTTTCTTAGAACGTTAAAATGATCTAAAATGAATTTTTTTTATGTTGTATTCTCATGGTCATGCACGTGTTAAAGCTTGAAAAACTATTCTTTCTATCAAAGTTTTATAAAATTTCTACGGTATTTATAGATGATTCTATTTATTGCCGCCTTAATTTTTTAAATGAATATTGCCTCAAGGATCTGTAGTTTGCTTCGGTTGTTTCCTTGGTGTAGGATGGTTGTATTATCGATCATTATTTTTTATATTGTGAATGTAGACATTAATGTTGTAGATATTTAGAAACTGACGAATGGTCAAACATGTGTAAAGTAAGACGTCTAGTTAATGTAGTTGTTGTAAATCCCAGATATATAGTTGTTTTTTGTCGGAGATATATTCTACCAAGGTTCATTGAAATTGATATATAATGTTGGTTTTGCGTAACACATCAGTTGGTGAGAAGGAATTATTAAAGATAATTATATTAGTAGTATTGTATTTTTTAAAATATGTTATTAATTCTAAATTTTATTAGGATCAAACGGGAGATATATTAGTACGAATAAGGTTTTTTATGATTTTTTAAATCTTTTTGTAGTTATCTGGTCACAATAAAACAGTTTGATATGTTTAGGGTCTTTTGCGGAATTACCATATTCTGTTTGATGTGTGTTGAGGTTTTTGAAATAACGTCTTATTTGTTCATCTAAGATGTGCTTTGGGAAGTCATTATTAATGTGCTTAAAATAAATAAGTTCAGAGTAAAATATCTTTTTGTGGAGGAGTTGATTTGTGCTCGGTTAATTAAGTTGTGTATAAGTGCCATTTTGTAGTAGTTAGCATTCTCTCTGACAGTTGAGAGTGCAAGAGTTTTTGCTCGATTTTTTTTATATGGGGAAGTAGTAAATGTGTTATTGTTTGTGACTATTAAAATGTCAAGGAAAGGGATTTTGTTATCTTTATTAAGTTGGTTTGTGAAGTTGAGGACAGAATCTTTTTAAAGGTATTTTTGGAACTCTATAATTTCTTCTATATTTTTAACTAATATAAGAATATAATCATAATGTCGTACGTAGATGGAGGTTTTTATGAGAGCTAAATATATTATTTTCTAGGTTAGCGATGTGGAAGTTGCTGAAAGTTGAACCCAGAACATATATATATATATATATATATATATATATATATATATATATATATATATATATATATAAATATATATATATATATAAATATATATATCCGCATATATATGTACGTATACATATGCATATATACATATATATACAAATGCACACACACATACACATATATACATACACATATATACATATATATATATGTATGTATATATATACGTGCATATACATATATGCATATATATACACATACATATATATGCATATACATATATACATACATATACACATACATATATATACATATACACATACATATACACACATATACATATATACATACATATACACATACATATATATACATTTACATATATACATTCATATACACATACATCTATATGCATATACATATATAGATACATACATATATATACATTTACATATATACATTCATATACACATACATCTATATGCATATACATATATAGATACATACATAGGCATATATATATATATATACATACATATATATGCATATACATATACCCATATATATGTGCATATACATATATATAGATACATATATATGCATACATATATATACATATATATATGCATGCATATATACATACATATATATGCATACATATATACATACATATATATGCATACATATATACATACATATATACATACATATATATGCATACATATATACATACATATATATGCATACATATATACATACATATATACATATATATATGCATACATATATACATATATATATGCATACATATATACATATATATATGCATACATATATATATATACATACATATATACATACATTTATACATTTACATATATATATACATACATATATACATACATATATGCATACATATATATACATACATATATATATATATATTTATGCATACATATATATATATATACATACATACATGCATACATATATATACATACATATATATTTATGCATACATATATATATATATACATACATATATATTTATGCATACATATATATATATACATACATATATGCATACATATATATACATACATATATATTTATGCATACATATATATATATATACATACATATATGCATACATATATATACATACATATATATTTATGCATACATATATGCATACATATATGCATACATATATATACATACATATATATTTATGCATACATATATATATATACATACATATATGCATACATATATATACATACATATATATATATTTATGCATACATATATATACATACATATATGCATACATATATATACATATATATATGCATACATATATATACATACATATATATATACATATATATACATATATATATATTTATGCATACATATATATACATATATATATACATATATATATATATGCATACATATATATATATATGCATACATATATATGCATACATGTATATATGC
>JBBBDQ010001417.1:4190000-4255000 GCA_037127315.1 Ascarosepion bandense
ATATGCATGTATACATATACATACAAATGCACACACACATATATATACATATATACATACACATATACACATATATATATGTATGTATATATATACATGCATATACATATATGCATATATATAAACATACATATATGCATATACATATATGCATATATATACACATATATATGCATATACATATATGCATATATATACACATACATATATATGCATATACATATATACATACATCCATATACATATATACATTCATATACACATACATCTATATGCATATACATATATAGATACTCCATATACATATACATATATACATTCATATACACATACATCTATATGCATATACATATATAGATACATACATATGCATATATATATACATACATATATATGCATATACATATACCCATACATATATGCATATACATATATACACACATATATATATATACATATATATACATATATATATATGCATACATATACATATATATATGCATACATATACATATATATATGCATACATATATATATACATGCATATATATATATATGCATACATATATATATGCATACATATATTTATGCATACATATATATATGCATACATATATATATGCACTCACATATATATATGCATACATATATATATATATATATATATATGCACTCACATATATATATGCATACATATATTTTCATAATTCCTCTCTCTTTTAATCAACTTTCTGTGAGTCTAAGTTGTGGTCAATGCTACCACGATTATTGACCAACGATTTGAATATATTGTTTAGTATAAGTTACTTTTTATGATCATTAAATTTAAATTTGTCTTAGCAATTTCATGTCAATAGACAGCAAAATTTCTGACATATTTTTTAGTAAGTTTTCAAAGCTTTATATAATTTAAGGTTCGATCTAGATCTGACACTTAGCTTATAAATTCACTTAACTTGTTAATTCCATCGCATACATCGAGGAAGGGGCGCTGAAAAGTTGGTGGTCTGACAAAGAGGGTATTTTTAAAATTCTAATGCTTATTCATTTAGACAGATTTTTGTACGTGCCTTCAAATTTTCGCTGAAAAAACAGCATGATGAAAAACGCTCCAAACTTGATAAAAATAAAGTTTTATCATTAAATGTTTGTTATTGTTAAGAAGAAAGACGAAAATGGGTTTTTAGCATTTCATTAAGATTTTTAATCCTTTCTCGTGCGTTTGAAATTTAGTTAAAAAGCTTGTTTTTTTTTTGTATTTTTTTTTTCGTCAGCGGTCGATGTAATATTTATGAATCGTGTTTTATTGCCTTTTTCAAGTGAAAAACATATTGATTTATAAATTCTTGAAAAAATCAGATAATTGTCGGATTTTAATGAAACTTTCAAGACTTATTCACAAATGAATGAAATTATTTCTGAATTTCATTTTAGACACGCTTGGTATTTCTTTTCTACAAATGTTACTCTCCATTTACTTAATTTCATGAAATTTCGAGAAATTAAATTTTTATACGAATTTTTTTTTTATTCATTAAAAGGAGGATTTTTTTGGAGAAGGTAAATCATCATTTTTTTTCTGATTACAACTTATTTCCCCGAAAATCTGCTCCAAATCGTAAAATAAAAAATGCAATAAAATTATGACATCATTTACTTAGAAAAGATTTTAATTTCTTTTGTAAACAAAATTTATTAAAGGAACAGTTGTCTTAATTTTTTTCGATGAATAATGAAGTTTTACACGAATTGTTATTATTTTTTTTAAACTTAATATTAATAATTTATGATATACAAATCTTTTAAAATAATTCATTACTTTCATTCGGTTAGGTGATCTTGATATTAAGTGATATCTACTTTTACTAGTCAAAAATTGAAAAACTTAATACAAATCATTTTGCACAAAGATTAAGATTTTTTTTAATGTATATTAAAATTATGCAATGTACCCATTTTTGAAAGTACGGTAGACCATACACGGCACTATCCGAAAATAAGAGCAATGACTATAGTAAATTTAAAATCAACATTCCTAAAATTAGATTACGGAAAATATTTTCCAACATTTTAAAGATTACTGAGTACTTAAAAATTATATAAAAAAGTTGCTGATCCGTCATTTTCTGAAATTATGTTTTAACAGTTAAAGTCTCCATAGAACAACAACAAACATTTTAATACCTTATCTGCACTTCTCATCGCTCGTCAATTACGTAAAAATGGCTGCTGTCAGTATAAAAACACACTGCTACTGATTGTTTTAAAAACTCCATTTCTCTGTTATTTTGAATTAAATGTAAAAAATATTTATTTCAAATCAGATTAATTATAATTTAAATCATCTAATATCTCTCAAATAAAGTTTCAGAAAAGGAATATTGGAAGATGTTTTCATATATTGTGATTAAGTCAGTTAGTAAAATGCCATACGTGATTCGAAAGAGACATGACTGACTGGGCAGTAGATTATCCCGCAGTAGGTTGCCATTGCTTTCTGCGGTAGACTGGTTGCCAACCAAGGCTATAGAACCCAATCTGTCCTGTTATTTGACCCATAACTGGAAGGAATAGACGGATTAATACCTTTCCCAAGGGTATTTGCGCATAAGTGAATGCAATGAATTCAGCTGAAATTCGAACTCGGCTCCCCGATTTCTCGTTCCGAGCCAATATCCAATGCACCACAACGCACATAATTGTGATTAAAAATGACTTTAAAGGACGCTAATCAGTTTTTTTAGAATATAAATCGATTCCAATCAATATAATTTCTGTTTGAAATATACCAGAGTATTTTGTTTACTGGAAATAGTAAATTTAATTCTTTAGCTTTCATTTAAACTGAAATGAAAACTTCAAGAAAACTTTTTACATATATAAAAATTCATTTTAAACCAAGGTATCGAAAATTAGTCGAGGTACCTGGATTTTTAGGAAGATTGTTTGCTCAAAAATTTAAAAAGAATTTTGTTTATCGCAGAAACTTGTTTATTAGTAGAAAATTAAAAACGTTTTTAAAATAAAGAATAAAGTACATTTTATAATTTCTTTATGTGATACTATCCACCGCAATCCTCGAAATACCCTGTGTCTTATACAGAGACTAGCAGTATAGCCCGGCGTTGCTCGGGTATAATGAAAGCTTTAAAACTAATCCATGGTCCTTGAGCTCAGATTCAGCCTAAAGAATATTTGTGCAAAGTTTGGTGAGAATCGGATAAAAATTATGGATTTGTCACACACACACACACACACACACACACACACAACTTGCCTTATATATATATATATATATATATATATATATTATCGATTTTCTGCACTATTGTAAGAACTGCAACCTTGAAACTTCTGAATATCGTTCCTTCTGTCTTTGTCTATGAGTGTATCAAATTTGATTAAAATCGGACCACTCCTTCTATAACCCGATTTTTTCGATTATTGATTTTCGATATTTATCGGGGGTACCTCGACACAAATGCTAGCTAAAAACACTCGCAGACGCTTACAGTACAACTGTGTAAATTTTCAAGAAAATCGAGTCAGCCGTTTCGGAGTCTATAGGTAACGGACACACACACACACACACACACACACAGACACACACAGTTCCATTTATAAACAAGTTTAGATGACTGGGATAAGAAAAGTACTATATATGAAACATTTCTCTCCTTCCATCAATCTTACATTATTTAATAATGGAAATTAATTATTTAAAGTTTTTTTGTTTTTTGTTTTTATAGAAAGTTGCTCATGCGCGCGGCATTTGAGAGCTTAGCTTTGAATGAACGCTCCTTTTTCAACAACAATACAAAATATATTACTACGTTAAACACTAGAAAAAAAAATAACACCAGAGACAAAAACGCCCTTGAGAATGGCTATGGTAATTGCCGAAATTGATAAAAGTTATGCACAATTTTTATATTCCTTATCTGTAACAAAACAGAAAAATATTAGGATGCTGGGGAAACTTAATCAAATCTTCCTTGTTGGACGTAATTAATGAAAGATTGAATGAAAGGCTGCTACTCAAGTATACATTATATATATATATATAGAGAGAGAGAGAGAGCGAGAGAGAGAGAGAGAGAGAGAGAGATGATTCAAATTTTAAAATCATTTGTTTCTGATGAAGGACCGAGGGCGGTCTGAAATATAAAATATAATCGTAGAAATAAACAAATACTGTCAAAAAAACACATTTTAAAACTCAAAACGTTTTAATATTCTTTCCTATACATATTAAGACAGTATACGTGGATCATCACTATGCTATATATATATAACGAAATTAGTATTAGCCGACATATTTACTTAAATTCATTTGCTTGAAGATTATTTTTAATACATACTCATATTTGATTGGATAGTCTGTTTTTTTCTAAAATTAAACAGTACATTTTTCATATCCACAGGCCTAGATATTCGAGAAATTTCATTTGAAAAATATCTATTTTCAGAAAGATTCCAACCTGCAACTCCTATACATCGGGGAGATGCCGTCATTAAACCTGATGTATTTTACTACTTGACTACAGAAGATTTCAAGGTAAACGAAGTTTGAGTTAAGCCATAGAAATACAGGTTTAAAAGAAAAAAAAAGAATATACATATATATATACAGCGAAACAGATCTGTCTGCGGATGACTATTTACGCTCTCACACCCTGATTGAGCACTCTGGAAGAATGGTAGACTTTGAAAAACAGTAGCTACTCTAGCATCTACGCATCACTCATTCAGCAATGAATCAGAACACTCTCAGCTGCTGGGCATGTGTAATGATAATGTCTGCCTCCTTCTACCGAGCGCCCATAGCTTAAAGGTAGAATCGCCGACTGACGCCAATTCGGTCGGGTTTCAATCCTGGGTAAAAAGCAATCGGCTTTCTAACCGTACTGATGAGCTGTGATACAGCGAAACAGATCTGTCTGAGGATGACTATATATATATATATATATATATATATATATATATATATATGAGCAGCAATCTTTCATTTAAATATATTTCGTTAAAAGCAACCGACAAGGAAGATTTTGTTAATTTTTTATTTAATTTATCCAGTAGACGACTTACACGCCACATGTAAATCATAATATCAAAGGCACCTCGTTATAACAAAGGCACTATATATCAAACATTTTCCCCTACCATCAAACATTTCCCCCTTACATTATTTAACCCTCTAGGGCCATTCGTATCATATTAGTGGGGGATCTGTTTATTACTTCATAACAATATAGAACTGATCCCCCACTTTATGACAAGTAGAAGCCTTAATCATATTATATTATTAACCCTCTAGGGCCATTCGTATCATATTAGTGGGAGATCTGTTCATTACTTCATAACAATATAGAACTGATCCCCCACTTTATGACAAGTAGAAGCCTTAATCATATTATATTATTAACCCTCTAGGGCCATTCGTATCATATTTGATACAGTATGAAAACAAGCCTTGAAAGAAATATTTTCCTGAAAAATTTTTTAAGAGAAATATTTTATAAATTTCAAATGAAAGCAGTACTGACTGCTCAGTCAATGAATACCAAATGTTTCCTTATAGGGAAATACCAAATGTTTCCTTATAGGGAAATACTGTATCAAATATGATACGAATGGCCCTAGAGGGTTAACAGTGGCGTTTTGAAAGTTTTTTTTTTTAAATAGACAGACGCTCACATGATTCCCGCCGCGCGGATTACGTGACAGCTTTAAAGAACTCTCTTTTTCAAAAAACAAAAAGACAAAAAAAAAAAACCCCAAAAAACCCCACGAAAACAAAAAATCACATTACAGTCAAACATGAGAACATAACAACACCTGAAAAATAACGTCCTTAAAAATGGCCCGTGAAGAGGCTGAAAGCGCTTGGAAAGTCGAAAAATATGGAATATATATATATATATATATATAGATGTATATTAAAATGAATGATGTCATTAAGTCTGATGGTATTAAATTAGATCTTGGGGAAGTATCTATGTTCCAAAACTTTTCAGAAACCTTCGGATACAGACCTTTGATATATATACTTTTGAAAGTTAGACAATTGTAGAATAGAGAAGAAAGAATTTCTTGTAATAACATTATTTAAAAAGTGTAGCTTCTTATCAAACGATGGGGACAGGAATGACACCTAAATCTCTCCGTTTGACATACTAACACCCTGTTGACGCCAGAACGAAATATAAACTACTATAAATGATTAAATTGCAATTACAAATCAAAATATTAAAATATAAAAACCGTACGAGAGTTACACCGGAACATTCATGTTAGACACACTAGTAAAAAAGGTGTATGAGAAAGGAAAAGAATATTCAAATAAGATTTCGTGGAAGCAATAAAAAACTACTCCAAGTAATGTAAAAGGCATGAGAGTAGAAAAGTTAACAAAATCAAACGTTGAAAGAATGAGAAAGGATGTCAAGAAATCTATATGTACATGTAAATAATAAAATTAATTAATGTATAAGTTACCGATGATTTCTCATAAAAAAAAAAACCAAAAAAACATTACGTTTTATTTACCAAAAATTAATAAGAAGCATGTCACTGAAAATATTATCCATCGCAAGCCAAAATTTTTCTCCCTTTTTTTCTGGTATTATTTGAATTCAGTCAGTTAAGTGCCATACGTGACACACGCTTAGGCGATCATGTCTCGAAAGAGACATGACTGACTGGGTAGAAGATTATCCCGCAGTAGGTTGCCATTGCTTTTTGCGGTAGACTGGTTGCCAGCCAAGACAATAGAACCCAGTCTGTTCAATTATTTAACCAAAGGAAGAGACGGATTAATACTTTTCCTAATGGTATTTGTGCGTAAATGAATGCAAGAAATTTAACTGGAATTCGAACTCGGTACCATGATTTTTCGTTCCGAGTCAATATCCATTGCACCACAACGCACATCCGTATTTGAATTACACTTCGAAAAAACGACACGTCTTTTGAGGCTAGCCACGAGTTGACCCATTCTTTTGCATCTTCATTAGAATAAAAATGCTGCCCAGCCAGGTCATATGTTATCGATCAGAACGAGTGATAATTGAGCGGGTGAATACGGAGGGTGGGGGTAGGACTTCCTATTTAAGCGTTTCCAAGTAGGTTTTCAACTGTTTAACAACATGTGGCCTAGCGTTGTCATGTTGCAAAATCACTTTTGTCGGGTCTCTGCTCATATAGCAGTTTCTTCAATGCTCGGCTCAAACGCTACAATGCAAAAAAAAAAAAAAGAATTTTTTCTTTTCTGCCTTGGAAGCAGCTGTTCACACGGGACAAGACGCTGTTCGACGCCGCTCGGTTTCAATTCGTACTGCATCCAATGTCCTTGCTTTTGAATCATTCCTAATGCTTTCAAACATTGCAAAATTCTCCTGTGATCAACCTCTAATGATTCTCCAAGTTCAGCTTGAGCTTGACATGAGCCATCATGAAGTAATGCCGTCAATTCTTCGTCTTCACATGTTTTTCATACGCTAGAGCATTCTTTATCTTTCACTCCAAAATCATTTGTTTTGAAGCATCTAACTTTATCTCTGCATGTTATTTCCCGACAGACTCAACAAGATTTCTATGTACTTCAACTGCAGATTACTTTTGAATAATGTAGTGCAGTAAAATCCCTCGCAAATACACTTTCTTTGACACGAAATCAGACATATTTAACCCTATGAAAAGCAAAGTTGTTTACACTTCGGCAAAATGATATACATTGAATTTCAAGTTTGCTTATAGTTTTTCCTTATAGATGCGTTACCATCTGAAGCTAACCCCACGCAGTTCTTGAAAAGCCATCTGTTGGAAAACAGCACGAACTTATTTAAGATCCTAATATATGAGTTATTGTTTTAAACATCCGTACGTTGATGCAAGTTTTCACATGAAATAAAATCTGATAAATCTCATATATATATATATATATATATATATATATATATATTAAAAAAGGATTAATTCAAAGATGTTGAATGGCCATTTCGATATGAAGATCCCCACGGGGGACGACACATCACCTCAGCAACAGAAAAAGCCTTTCAGAATATATATATATATATGTATATATGTTTATATATATATATATATATATATATATATATATGTATTTATATATGTATATATATATATATATGTATTTATATATGTATATATATATATACATATATATATATATGTATATATATGTATATATATATATGTATGTTATATATATATATATATATATATATATATGTATATATATATGTATATATATGTATATATATATATGTATATATATATGTATATATATGTATATGTATATATTTCATTTTTAAACGAGTTATTTCGCTACCTTAGTTTCCACCATTAATGGTTTCTTCAGGCGATTTTTAATAACTGTTTACATACTCTCTCTCTCTCACTCTCTCTCTCTCTCTATATATATATATACATATATATATATATATACATATATATGTATATATATATATATATAGAGAGAGAGAGAGAGACAGCGAGAGAGATAG
Organism: Ascarosepion bandense; assembly: GCA_037127315.1. Taxonomy (NCBI): domain Eukaryota; kingdom Metazoa; phylum Mollusca; class Cephalopoda; order Sepiida; family Sepiidae; genus Ascarosepion; species Ascarosepion bandense. The sequence continues at coordinate 4,198,529 of JBBBDQ010001417.1, forward strand.
ACAGACATAAATATGTTTCGTTTACATATATATATATTGATTGTTTAATTACTTAGTTTCTGGTCATAATAAGATTATTCCAGTCCACATTTGTATTAAAATGTGTTCAATACAATTATATTGTCGAACTTTTGAATATTTTCCATTTGTAAACGAGTTATTACGCGACCTAGGTTTCTACCATGAGTGGTGTTTTCAGGGGATTTGCAATAATGTTAGAAACCTAAGTCGCGTAAGAACTAGTTTACAAATGGAATATATATATATATATATATATATATATATATATATATATATATATATATATATACTTAAGCCTACTTAAGGCTGAAGCACTCAAAGATCGCCATGATAAAAGCAGAAGCCCCTCAAAAATTCTATCGAAACAACTAAAAAGTGCCGCGCACGAACTACGCAACCACCCTCACATAATTGTAAAAAAAGCCGACAAGGATAACATCTTTGTTGTACTTAACATACTTCATGACCACACAAAATTTTAAAAAAATTAACAAGAAGCCGACACACCAACTAAAATCTAAACTTAATAAACTCATTAGTGCCAACAACGCTGATCAGAATTCCTTAAAACTCCCTAAAATTATTGGTGACTATAAACCTGGTTACATATACGGAACCATAAAAATTCATAAACCTAACTATCCTCTCCGCCCTATCATATCCCAAATCCTACTCCTGTATACCAGTTAACTAAACATATTAACCAGCTTATCACACCCTACCTTCCGAGTAAATACAGCATTAAGTCAACCTTAGAGGCAATCCAAATCCTCAAGAGTGAAAAACCTAACAATGAAATCATAGCTTCACTTGATGTGGAAAACCTTTTTACTAATGTACCCGTCAGTGAAACTATTGATATAATTATAAGAAATGTTTACAGTAATCCTTCATTACCCCCACTCAAAATTAATCCCAACATCTTAAGAAAAATTCTACTAGCTTGTACTACTGAAGTGCCTTTTGTTGATCCAAACAACACTATATATATACAACGTGACGGAGTCTCCATGGGTTCAGTGCTTGGTCTGACTTTTAGTAATTTCTACATGTCTAACCTTGAAAATACTACCTTTGCAAAATTTCAAAAACCATCAATATATCTAAGATATGTTGATGATACCCTACTATTAATTAAAAATACCGACGAAATCTTACAACTTCAAAAACAGTTTCAAAATAACTCAGTTTTAAAATTCACTTATGAACTTAGCAATGATAACAAAATTCCTTTTCTTGATATATTAATTAACACTGACAACAATAAGTTTACTATCTCACCGTATCAAAAACCCACTAATAAAAATTCCTCCACACTCAATTATATTAGTGAATGCCCCCACTATTACAAAATAGCCATTATAAAAAATCTATTATATCGTGCAAAAGTCAATTCATCTACAAATCAGATCTTCCACAGTGAACTAAAAAACATAAAACAGACACTCACCAATAATAATTTTCCCAACTACATAGTTGATGAACAAATACGTTATTTTCTTAAAAAGCTTAACATGGAAAAAACAACACATGATACTAACCCAACCAATCCTAAACATATCACTCTCTTATACCGTAGCCAGATGCACTCCAACTACCAACTAGATGAAAACATCCTAAAAAAACTCATAAATACTAATATTTCTCCGACAGACTCTAACAAAATAATTAAGTTTATTATATATTACACTAAATCCACTACATCTAATTCATTCGTCCGCAACGACTCTTCCCCCACTGTTAGTGATTTGCAAAAAACCAATGTAGTATATAAATTCATATGTCCATTTAGAGAATGTATCTCTAACAACCTCAATAATATCTACATTGGCTACACCACAAATTCGCTCTCACGGCGTCTGACGTTGCACTTAAATAAAAATTCAAATATATTCCGTCATTTAAAACAACACGGTTATCAACGCACACACTTCTGAGAAAAACGCTCGTTGATAACACGTACATACTCAAACAAGAAAATAATAAACAGAAACTAAAAATCCTCGAAGCAATCTACATTAAACAATTTAAACCTGGTTTGAATACAATCAATTTTGATATTTCCAATAACGTACTCAAATGCCTGTAATCAGATCAGGGACCACAACACCACTATTTTGTCACTGTCTTCGGCCATCCGCCACGGTAGGGATGGACTTATATTTTCAATTTAATTCTCTTTATTGTTAATAGCTTAAATGTTCTATGTTTACTGTGTGTTAATATTTACTCTTTGATAATGGCTTATGTGAGCCGAAAGCTTAGACCCGATAAAAAAATCAACAATTACTGTGATTTTTTGTTGTCTTTCAACAATATCACCATCAAGTATATCAGACGGTATGAACGGATCCTACACAAAATTAATAGACAGAACTTGTCTATATTATTCAATGAAACCTGCATTAATATATATATACACACTACCGGCCATAATTATTAGACCACCCCAGTTTTTAAAAGAAATGATGTCTTTCATACTATTTTTAGTATTTATTGCCAAGTGGATAATTCTAAAGGAAAATTGAATGCTTCTTTTTTTATTATTACTTTGCAAAATTTTACAAGGCAGGGAAGCAAAGATGAACTCGTTCGAATCATCTTAATTTTTTTTTCGTTCTTTCATTGATGAAACAGCAATATAGGTAATTATTAAATATTTATAAATTCATTTGATGCACATGTTATTGTGCAGTATTAACAAAAAAAACCATTCTATTTTCATTTTCAATTATTCACTTGGCAATAAATACTAAAAAATAGTATGAAATACATCATTTTTTTAAAACACTGTCGTCGCCTAATAATTATGGCCCTGTAGTATATATATATATATATATATATATATATATATATATATATATATGTTTCGTTAAACAGTATAGACAAGTTAGTTTTTATATCATTTTTCATGTGATTTTCTAATTTTTTTCAGAACATAAATTATATATAATTTGGCCGAATATTTTACTTAACCAAGCTCTTTCGGCAATATGTTTTAGCCATTATCAATTATTCATTTTATTTTGCATTTAACTGAATATATGGATTGTTTTATGTATGTATCTAGAGTTATAGGAATGTTTTATTTTTCGAACATGGTCAGCATGTTGGGGCCGTGTTCATAGCTGATATTACTGAGTGTTGTCTTTTCTTTTTTGCTAATAATGCTTCCATTATTTTTAACCTTTTTCTACATGTGGATGATACTATTATATTTGTATTTTCGACGAGTATGTTACGGATAGAATTTGGTTGGTCTCCATGTGTATTTAAATGAGACCTAATAAAGATACGTTCAGAGAGATGCAACGTTAATCTTCTTGTTAAAGATGTTGTAGCATATTTAATATAATTATTTATGAATTTGGATTGATCAGGAATACACTTTCTCAAAGGACATGTAAATTCGTAAATAATATTGATTCTCTGTAATTTAGATTTTGCTGGGGAATTATGATTTTTGAAAATGGGGTAGAAGTTTTTTTTTTTTAATAGATAATTTAATTTTCTTGTTGTTAACTGTTGTGTATTTCTTTATAATAATTCTAAATGAAGACTCATCTTGCTTATATTTACAGTGCATTTGATTTTTGTTGAAAATGTTAATGTTATTGTTTTGTTCTGTATGTTCAGTGTTGCTATTGGTTACTTTATAAAGAAAAGGTCTAATGCGGTAATTTGTAAGATGGTTTAGCAAACCGTTATTAACAAGCATTTGTTTCACATGATTAAATTCTTTAAAAAAAGCGAGTGGATGAATTCTCTTGCGTTTTCATAAGAAAATTTTTAATAAAATTTTATATTCAACAGGACGCTGACTAGTAAAATCAAAGTAGCAATAGTTTGAACGTGTGGATTTTTTATATTTTTTTTTATAATCATATCACCCCGAGCAAGGAAGGAATACCACTGGTGCGCAGGGGGCTACAGTGAGGCGGGAAAATAAAACAAAGTACAGGGAAATCGAAGTAATAAGAAAAGATGGATGGGAATCAAATAGCTAGAAGATGGCAATTGACATTGCATTTAAACTTTTAGAGATTGTAGTTATCAAGGAAGCAAGAAAGTGTGAGAAAAGAAACTTTCAGAGTAGAAGATGCGGTTGCATGTAACTATTTCGACGGTAAAAAGCCGAGACCTTGATGCTAATCTAAAACGCGTAAATACATGTGATCAGAGAAAACTCGTCAGAGCAGTTTCCATAAAAATACTTGTAGAAAAGACAGAGGGAAGCCACATCATGTCGGTGAGAAAGTGACTGAAGACAACCTGCCAAGTCAAGATCGATTATATTTCAGATCCGCCTTTGGATTTTGTCAAGAAGATAAATGACAGGAGCACCCGACCAGATATGGCAACAATATTCAATGCACCGACGAATGGTAGATTTATAAATGTGTAAATGATTCTGACGAGAAAAAAATCTTGTCCGACATAATGATCTATCTTTCCTAGCAGTAGATGCAACTATGGATTCAATGTAGTTATTCCATTTGAGGTCATTTGAGAGAGTAAGGCCAAGGAGGCGCAGTTCGTTTTTGTTGCTTTCTAGGAGACTAGCGTAATCCATTCTGATGGTAGGTAGGAAAGTTTCTCTATGGTTGTTAAAGAAGAGCAGCTTTGTTTTGGAAGCATTAAAATTTATGAGCCATTTCCTACCCTATTCAATCACAGATTAGAGGTCCTTTTGAAGGACATCAGCCAGGTTTATTTGTCAACCTTGGCAAATTTCTTACTGACACGGGAGTAAATGGTGGTGTCATTTGTATAGATGCCTACTTGGGAACTGATTATATTAGGAAGATCATTGATGAAGATCCGAAAAAATGTAAGACCTAGGATAGAGTCTTGAGGGACACCTGCGTTCCTATGAAAGTATCTGGAAGCTTGCCCGTTTAAAACAACCTTCATTTCACGATTTGATAGGAATGGTTGGATTAAATCAAACAATCGTCCAGAACTACCATGGCTCTGGAGCTTATACAGAAGGCCAGCATGTCAGACTCTGTCAAATGCTTTCGAGATATCAAGAGTAATAGCCATATAATGAGGTATGAATGTATTATTACTAGACTTCACAGAAACATCCAAGAATGGGTTATTTTTTTTTTCCTAGGTTCATAGATAAAGTACAGGGCGGAAATGTTTTCGAATGTAGATTTAGAATTATCAATTTCGTACTTGTTTTCAGCTAAAATAAAAAATATCATCTACATAGCGGACATTTTCGGTTTAGTAACTTTTTAAAACCTTGTTTTTTACGTGGGACATGTAGAGATGCACAGAACAAGAGAAGTTGCCATACTTGCCCCAATAGTTTTTTAATCATTTCACCCCAAGCAAGGCATTTCACTGCCACTGTTGCGCCGGGGGTTACATAGGAGAAAGTGATGAGAAAGAGTGGTTGGGGGTTACATAGGGGAAAGTGATGTGAAAGAGTGGTTAGGGGGTTACATTTGAGTGTAAATATTGCCATTGTGGTCGTAGAAGTGAACTTTAGAAATACAGGCGTGCAATAATTTTTTTGAGCATATTTAATTTGATAGATGCAAGTGGAATTGAATTATTTTATATACAGATTTAAGGATTACATCAATGGTTTCAGCAAAAGGGACATTAGTAGATTAATTTTCTACGTCGATTGATAGTAGAATGCTTTGGTTTGGTTTTGTAAAACGTTTTCAGGATTTTTAGGAATTCATGAGTTGTCTTGAAGCTATAATTAGTAGAAATGGAGTAATCATATTGTGGAGAAAGTTTGACAATTGGTATGTAGGTGTTGGAATCGGAGAAATAACAATAAATATTTGTAATTGGCATCCAGGGTTGTGTATTTTAACATTACCGTATAGGGATCCTGGTTCGTAATCACTAATCATTTTGTTAATTTTCATGGATCCTACATCAGCCTTGTTCGATGTTATGGGTTGGTTAACAATTTTTTTTAGATTTTTAATGGTGATTAAGGCGAAAAAAACTTCCTGCCCCAACATACTGACCCATCCTTCCTAGCAATGGATTTAGCTATTGATTCAATGTAATGGTTTCACTTTAGGTCGGAAAAGAGGGTGAAACCGAGGAGGCGCTGTATGTTGCTGTCAGAGAGATTAGCTTGGTTCATGCTGATGGGAGTGGCTGCCTGTGGTAGTTGAGAGATAGCAGCTTCGTTTTAGAAGCATTAAAATTTACAAGCCATTTCTTAACCCAGTCTACCTCAGATTGGAGGTCTTTCTCGAGATCAGCAACGAGGTTATCTTTGGCTGCCTTGCTAAATTTCTTACTGACGCGGGACTAAATGGTGGTGTCATCAGCGTAGATGCCCACTTGGAATTTGATCATTTATGAAGATAAGAAAGGGCGATGGGCCTAGGATAGAGCCCAGGGGGACACCAGATTCGTGAGGTAGGATGCGGTTTGATAAGAAAGATTGGATGAAAGCAAGTAAGCGTCCAGTAACACCATAACCCTGTGACTATTTTCATTTGTTATGATGAATATAAACCGATAATCAATGAAGTGCTGTATTTTTTTGTAATAATCCAGTTTATCCAAAATTACGTAAGAATTGGATTTATCAGCTGTTCTGATGACATTTTTTAAATTCTTTTGCAGTAGTTTTCAGATATGTCTTTACTAGCAGTATAGCCCGGTGTTGCTTGGGTGTAATGAAAGCTTTAAAACTAATCCATGATCCTGGAGCTCAGACTCTTTGGACGTTGGCACGAAAGACTAAAAAGAAAATTGTTTCCAGTTAAAGCGAAACCATAGACTGAAAGAAAAATGAATGATTTCCTGGTATCGATATCAAATAAGATTTTTTCATCGTAAACTGAATTTTGAAGGCTAAATAAGTCCTCTGAGTAAATGGTATCATGGCTGAGACTAAGAACTACAATTATATCTACTTAGAGCCAAATCCGAAGCAAAAACTAAAATAAAAGGACTGAAAAACTACAGACATACAGGCAGATAAACAGACACACACACAAACATCTTGCCTTTTATATATATATTATCGATTTTCTGCACTATTGTAAGAACTGCTGCCTTGAACCTTCTGAATATCGTTTCTTATGTCTATGTCTATGAGTGTATCAAATTTGATTAAAATCGGATCACTCCTTCTATAACCCGATTTTTTCGATTATCGATTTTCGATATTTATCGTAGGTACCTCAATACGAAACCTAGCTAAGAACACTCGCAGACGCTTATAGTACGACTGTGTAAATTTTCAAGAAAATCGGTTCAGCTGTTTCGGAGTCTATAGGTAACGGACACACACACACAGGCACACACAGACAAAGTTCTATTTATTAAGTTTAGATTTAGATATATACAAGTTGATAGAAAAGTAACTCCCTGTTTTATGTATGAGTGTTCAGCCAGGAGTTCTGATTTAACACCCTGTGACATTTTTTTTAGGGTTGGTTAAAAGAGCAAATCTACTATACTAAACCAAGACTTTGAAAGGGCGGATACAAGAAGTTATATCTTCCATACCACAAGAGTTCCTGGTAAAATCAGTTGATACGATTCCTGGGCGGCTGGAGAAAATCTGGTGCCAATATCGAATTCGAAACAAAACCTCATGCCAAACGATTTCCTCTCATATCAATTTCTCGTAAAATTATATAATAGCTTATAAGTTTTTTTTTTAAATGGGAAGTAGTTACTTTCCAATCACCCGTTATATATATATATATATATATATATATATATAGAGAGAGAGAGAGAGAGATGCACAGTGATTATAAGTAGGACGAATTTGCTACACGAAAAATCATAAAACACCACATCTGTGCTGTAATTCTTGAAAAATATGTAAAATTTAAATGATTTTACAGAAAATATAAGTCCACAAGCATTGTTATCACTAATCAAAATAAACCCCAACAAATCTAAACTATCGGTTACCAATATAGTGAGTTTTCATGCCCAGTACATGACTGTATGTCTTATCACAAATCAATTACCTATATTGAATACACTACCACCTTCTCACCTATCACTTATCAAATCAAAGTGCCATAAACAAAAACATTAATCCATAATTTACAAGAACCGTTAAGGAAAATTCTGATCGAAAACGCAAGAAATCACAATATCAAAAACATTTTTTCCTACCATCAACCTTACATTATTTAAGAGTGAAAATGGAGTGTTGAATGATTTTTTAAAATGGAACTATGCTCAAGTGATTTCCAGTTGCGCGCGACATTTGAGAGCTTGTTGGACATTTGGGTTATATAATTTTCGATAATTGAATGGGAGTATATTTCCTATGATTGAATTTTCATTCTGTCTACAACTATTTCTAAAAAATGTGGAAAATATATTTTTATCCCCTAAGTGTTTTTGCGACACCCTGTATATAAACAAACGTACCTATGCACTTTATTAGGTAATAACTTTGCCCGACATTTTTAGAACTTATTTGAAGCCTTTAAATAATAGAACATTTGTATATATCAACGAGGAAGAGTGTTTTGTCGAACATTAATTAGAAAAATTATTGTTTCGAAATTGTCCTATTAATTTTATAGAAAAGAAACAAATTCGGTTAAGTTTGAGTACATTTCCACCTTTTATATATATATATATATATATATATTCTCTCTCTGTCTCTCTCTATTTTTTTTTTTCTCTTTGCCATTTTTTATACTTCCCTTTCGACTACCGAGTTCGAATTTTACTTGGATTTTTTACATTCATTTATGAGTATATGCTATTAGAGAAAAGTATGAACCTACATATTCTCTTCTTAGCTATGGGTTAAATAGTAGGATTTTTATCTGAAACTCATTATTATCTAAAAAACACCTGCCTATATTTCTGAGATTAGGTATTGTAACTATTTACACTATACCCCGGTGGACGAAATAAAGAGTTCCGTTCGAAATTCCAACTTTTATCACCTGAAGAAGGCCGGAGAGTACAATGGTCGAAATGTTGTGAATATGACAATAAAGATAAGGACAAGAGTCCGAACAATGTAAATAGTGTAAGTATCTATAAAACAATTGTTATTACAATATTCACTCACAATAAAATAAAAATATTCCTACAATCCGAAAATGTACTTCAGCTTTAAATAATAAACCTTAAAGAATCAAATCAAATTAATCAGTCTTTGATTGTCTTTCACTCTCTCTCTCTGTTTCTTTCTGAATTTCTTTCTCATTATCTCTCTCTGTCACTGTTACTCTGTCTTTCTCTTATGCAGTGTAACCCTGATAAAAGAGAGTTGCCAGGACCGGATAAAAGGTCTCCTATATTCGGGTTTCTCTTATATCAGGTTTCTCTTATATCAGAGTTTGGTCTATTTTATATACATTACCACAGGCTCTAATTTTGGACCAGAAAAATTTATCTTTTATCCGAGTCTCTCTTATATCAGAGTCTCTTATATCAGGGTTATACTCACTCATTCACACACTCAATCAGTCGCTCGTTCTTTCTCTCTCTTTCTTCATCTCTCTCTCTCTCTCTCTCTCTCAATTTATGTAACCACACATCTACGCAAGAAGCCGTTTAATATTTTTTGTTTACTCGTTTCACCCCAAGCAAGTCGGAACCGCCACTGGTATACAGGGGACTACATAAGAGAAGAGTGAAAGTTTAAACAGGAGGAGAGCGAAGAGAAAGACGAACCGATTACAGGAGGTGTCAGAGAAAGGGCAAGAGAAGGATGGGAATACTGGTGTGAATACAGTTGCTAGGGTAGAGCGAGAAAGGAAAAGAACAAGATACACAAAGTGATGTGGAAATGACAAGAGAAGGACTGGAGTCAAGTGGATAAGAGATGGGAATTGACATTGCATTTAGATTCTTGAAGATTAGAGCTATCAGGAATGCAAATATACTGAAGGGAGTTCTACAAGCGGGAAGTGCAAGAAAAGAAGCTGCTGGAGTAAAAGTGTGGGCTGCATTTGGTTGATTTAACTGTAAAAGGGTGGGACCTTGTTGTCAGTCTGGTTGCTCAAGTAAATTCTGTGAAGGAGGCATCAGGGAGCTAAGCTCGTCTGAGAAGAAGCCATGAAAATATTTATAGAAAAAACAGAGATAGGTCACATTCGTCAGTGAGAAAGTGGCTGGAATCGAGCTGCCAAGTTTGGACCGATCATATTACAGATTCTTCTTTGGAGCCTTTCGAGAACCCTGAGATGAATGGCTGGGGCGCCCGACCAGATATGTCAACAGCAACCAATGCAGGGTCGGACGGTTGATTTGTATATGCACAAGATAGATTAAGGCGGAAAAAACTTCCTGCCCCAACATACTGACCCGTCATTCCTAGCAATGGAATTAGCTATTGATTCATTGTAATGGTTTCACTTTAAGTCGGAAAAGAGGGTGAAACCGAGGAGGCGCTGTGTGTTGCTGTCAGAGAGATTAGCTTGGTTCATGCTGATGGGAGTGGCTGCCTGTGGTGGTTGAGAGATAGCAGCTTCGTTTTAGAAGCATTAAAATTTACAAGCCATTTCTTAACCCAGTCTACCTCAGATTGGAGGTCTTCCTCGAGAACAGCAACGAGGTTATATTTGGCTGCCTTGCTAAATTTCTTACTGACGCGGGACTAAATGGTGGTGTCATCAGCGTAGATGCCCACTTGGAATTTGATCATTTATGAAGATCAGAAAGGGCGATGGGCCTAGGATAGAGCCCAGGGGGACACCAGATTCGTGAGGTAGGATGCGGTTTGATAAGAAAGATTGGATGAAAGCAAGTAAGCGTCCAGTAACACAATAATCCTGTGACTATTTTCATATCTATGAAAAAATGTCAATAAGTATCTATCTATCTATCTATCTATGTAAAAATGTCAATGACAATCTATCTATCTGTCTATATATCTATCTATCTACGTAAAAATGTCAATGACAATCTATCTATCTATCTATGTAAAAATGTCAATGACAATCTATCTATCTATCTATGTAAAAATGTCAATGACAATCTATCTATCTATCTATCTATGTAAAAATGTCAATGACAATCTATCTATCTATCTATCTATCTATCTATCTATCTACGTAAAAATGTCAATGACAATCTATCTATCTATCTATCTATCTATCTATCTATCTACGTAAAAATGTCAATGACAATCTATCTATCTATCTATCTACGTAAAAATGTCAATGACAATCTATCTATCTATCTATCTATCTATCTATCTGTCGAAAACTGTCAATAACTATCTATCTATATAATACTGTCAATATCAATCTAGCTATGTATAAATCTATCAATGTAAAACTGTCAATATCTATCTATTTATGTATCTAGCACTCTATGTAACACAGTCAATATCTTTCCATGTATCTATCTATATATGTAATACTGTCAATATCTATCTATATATATATATCTGTGTAATATTGTTAATATAAATCTACATTTGTATCTATCAGTCTATGCAACACTGCCAACATTTATCTATGTATCTATCTATGTAATACTGTTAATATCTATCTGTCTACGTATCTATGTAATACAAACAATATATATCTATGTAATACTGTCAATATTTATCTATGTAATACTGTCAATTTTTATCTATGTACTACTGTCAATATCAGTCTGTGTATATATCTGTCTATGTAATACAGTCAATATCTGTCTATGTAATACTGTCAATATCAGTCTGATTATATATCTAAATAATACAGTCAATATGTATCTATGTAACACTGTCAATATCAATCGCTCTATGTAATATTGTCAATATCTAACTCTCTATCTCTCTGTCAATAGATATATATATATATATATATTAGTGTCAATATCTATCTATCTATCTATCTATCTGTGTTATCTATCTATCTATCTTGAGATAGATAGAAAGTTATTGACAGCATTACATAGATAGAAATTAAGAGTATTAGATTGATAGACAGATAGATAGATATTGAAAGTATTACATAGATAGATAGATAGATAGATAGATAGATAGATTACTGACAGTAATAGACAGATAAATATATAGATATATAGATAAATAGATACTGACAGATCTCATATCGAGATAGATAGAAAGATATTGACAGCATTACATAGATATTGAGAGTATTAGGTAGATAGACAGATAGGTAGATATTGACAGTATTACATAGATAGGTAGACATTGACAGAATTATGCAGATAGATAGATAGATAGATAGATAGATAGATATTGACAATAGTGCATAAATATATTGACAGAATTACATAGATAGATACAAGGATAGATATGTAGTTATTGACAGTGCTACATACATAGATTTATACTTATTGACAGAATTACATAGATAGATTAGATGATAATTATTGAGTGTATTACATAGATAGATAGATAGATAGATAGATAGATAGTTATTGACAGTATTAGATAGATCAGTTGTGAGATATTGACAGTATGATATACATATATAGATGTTGACAGCATTACATAGGTAGATAGATACATACATACATGCATACATACTTGTTGTCAGTATTCCATAGAAAGATAGATTGATTTTGACAGCATATATATATATATATATATATATATATATATATATATATATATATATATGCAGATAGATAGGTAGATATGTAGATATTGAGAGTATCTGATAGATAGATAGATAGATAGATAGATAGATAGATAGATATCGACAGCATTAAATAGATAGATAGATAGATAGATAGATAGATAGATAGATAGATGGATAAATAGATATTGACAGCATTAGATAGATAGATGGATAAATACATATTGAGAGCAATAGATAGACAGATGGATAAATAGATATTGACAGCATTAGATAGATTGATGGATAAATACATATTGACAACATTAGATAGATTGATGGATAAATAGATATTGACAACATTAGATAGATAGAAAGATAGATCGATAGATAGACAGATAGATAGATAGATAGATAGAGAGAGCATTGCATATACAGATAAATAATGACAGTAATAGTTAGAAATATAGATAGGTATTTACAGTATTTGATTGATAGATAGATAGATAGATAGATAGATAGATATTTACAGTATTACATAGATAGATGTTGACTGCAATACATAGGTAGATAAATAGATACAAAGATGGACAGATAAATACATACATACAAACATACTTGTTGACAGCATTACATAGCTAGATAGATACTGACCGTAGTAGAGAGATAAATATATAGACATATAGACAAATAGATATTGACAGTATAACATATAGAGATAGATAGAAATATATTGACAGCATTACATAGATATTTCGAGTAATAAATAGATAGAAAAATAGGTAGATATTGAGAGCATTACATAGATAGACATTGACAGAATTATGCAGATAGACAGCATTACATATTGAGAGTAATAGATAGATAGACAGATTGGTAGATATCTATCTATCTATCTATCTATCTAATACAGTCAATATCTATCTATCTAATACAGTCAATATCTATGTATCTATCTATCTATATATCTAATACTGTCAATATCTATCTATCTATCTATCTACCTAATACTATCGATATCTATCTATCTATCTATCTACCTAATACTATCGTATCTATCATATCTATCTATCTATCTATCTATCTATCTAATACTGTCAATATCTACCTATCTAATACTGTCAATATCTATTTTCTAATACTGTCAATATCTATCTATCTATCTATATAATACTGGCAATATATAGATCTATCTATCTATCTATCTAATACGGTCAATATCTATCTATCTAACAATCTATCTAATACTGGCAATATCTATCTATCTATCTACCTAGCAAATATTGTCAATATCTATCTATCAATCTACCTATCTATCTAATACTGTCAATATCTATCTATCTATCTATCCATCTAATACTGTCAATATCTATATATCTATCTAATACTGTCAATATCTATCTATTTATCTATCTATCTAATACTGTCAATATCTATATATCTATCTATCTAATACTGTCAATATCTATATATCTATCTACTACTGTCAATATCTATGTATCTATCTACTACTGTCAATATCTATGTATCTATCTATCTAATATTGTCAATATCTATCTCTCTACCTATATAATACTGTCAATATCTATCTCTCTACCTATATAATACTGTCAATATCTATCTCTCTACCTATATAATACTGTCAATATCTATCTCTCTACCTATATAATACTGTCAATATCTATCTCTCTACCTATATAATACTGTCAATATCTATCTCTCTACCTATATAATACGTCAATATCTAATCTCTCTACCTATATAATACTGTCAATATCTATCTATCTAATATTGTCAATATCTATCTATCTATCTATCTAATACTGTCAATATCTATCTATATATATACCTATCTGTCTCATACGGTCAATATCTATCTATCTATCTGACTAATACTATCAATATCTATCTATCTAACTATCTATCTATCTATCTATCTAATACTGTCAATAACTATCTATCTATGTAATACTGTCAATATCTATCTATCTATCTATCTATCTATCTATCTATCTATCTATGTATCTATCTATCTATCTGTCTGTCTGTCTAATACTCTCAATATCTATCTATCTATCTATCTAATACTGTCAATATCTATCTATCTATCTATCTAATACTGTCAATATCTATCTATCTATCTATGTATCTATCTATCTATCTATGTATCTATCTATCTATCTATCTATGTATCTATGTATCTATCTATCTATCTATCTAATACTGTCAATATCTATCTATCTATCTGTCTGTCTGTCTGTCTAATACTCTCAATATCTATCTATCTATCTATCTAATACTGTCAATATCTATCTATCTATCTATCTAATACTGTCTAATCTATCTATCTATCTATCTATGTATCTATCTATCTATCTATGTATCTATCTATCTATGTATCTATCTATCTATCTATCTATCTATGTATCTATCTATCTATCTAATACTGTCAATATCTATCTATCTATCTGTCTGTCTAATACTCTCAATATCTATCTATCTATCTATCTAATACTGTCAATATCTATCTATCTATCTAATACTGTCAATATCTATCTATCTATCTGTCTGTCTAATACTCTCAATATCTATCTATCTATCTATCTAATACTGTCAATATCTATCTATCTATCTATCTAATACTGTCAATATCTATCTATCTATCTGTCTAATGCTGTCAATATCTATCTATCTATCTATCTGTCTAATGCTGTCAATATCTATCTATCTATCTGTCTAATGCTGTCAAAATATATCTATCTATCTATATATCTATCTAACTATCCGTCTAATACTGTCAATATCTATCTATCTATCTATCAATCTATCTGTCTAATGCTATCAATATCTATCTATCTATAAATCTATCTGAATAATGCTGTCAATATCTATCTATCTATCAATCGATCTGTCTAATGCTGTCAATATCTATATATCTATCTATCTATCTGTCTAATACTGTCAATATCTATATATCTCTCTCTATCTGTCTAATGCTGTCAATATCTATCTATCTCTCTATCTATCTATCTATCTATCTGTCTAATACTGCCAATATGTATTTATGTATATATCTATCTATATATATCTGTCTAATATTGTCAATATCTATCTATCTATCTGTCTAATACTGTCAATATCTATCTATCTATCTATCTAATACTGTCAATATCTATCTATCTAATACTGTCAATATTTATCTATCTATGTAATACTGTCAATATCTATCTAATACTGTCAATATCTATCTATCTATCTATCTATCTAATACTGTCAATATCTATCTATCTATCTATCTAATACTGTCAATATCTATCTATCTAATACTGTCAATATCTATCTATCTAATACAGTCAATATCTATCAATCTAATACGGTCAGTATCTATCTATCTATCTATCTATCTATCTGTCTAATACGGTCAGTATCTATCTATCAATCTATGTATCTGTCTAATCCTGTCAATATCTATCTATCTATCTATCTAATACTGTCAAAATCTATCTATCTATCTGTCTAATATGTCAACATCTATATATCTATCTATCTGTATATCAATCTGTCTAATATGTCAATATATATTTATCGGTCTAATATGTCAATATCTATCTATCGATCTATCTATCTATCAATCTGTCTAATATTGTCCATACCTATCTATCAAACTGTCTAATATTGTCCAAATATATTATCTGTTCAATACTGTCCATATCATATCTATCTATCTATCTATCTATCTATCTATCTATCTGTCTAATGCTGTCAATATCTATCTATCTCTCTATCTATCTATCTGTCTAATACTGCCAATATGTATTTATGTATATATCTATCTATATATATCTGTCTAATATTGTCAATATCTATCTATCTATCTGTCTAATACTGTCAATATCTATCTATCTATCTATCTATCTAATACTGTCAATATCTATCTATCTAATACTGTCAATATTTATCTATCTATGTAATACTGTCAATATCTATCTAATACTGTCAATATCTTTCTATCTATGTAATACTGTCAATATCTATCTAATACTGTCAATATCTATCTAATACTGTCAATATCTATCTATCTATCTAATACTGTCAATATCTATCTATCTATCTATCTATCTAATACTGTCAATATCTATCTATCTAATACTGTCAATATCTATCTATCTAATACAGTCAATATCTATCAATCTAATACGGTCAGTATCTATCTATCTATCTATCTATCTATCTATCTATCTATCTGTCTGTCTAATACGGTCAGTATCTATCTATCAATCTATGTATCTGTCTAATCCTGTCAATATCATATCTATCTATCTATCTATCTATCTATCTATCTATCTATCTAATACTGTCAAAATCTATCTATCTATCTGTCTAATATGTCAACATCTATATATCTATCTATCTGTATATTAATCTGTCTAATATGTCAATATCTATCTATCTATCGGTCTAATATGTCAATATCTATCTATCGATCTATCTATCTATCAATCTGTCTAATATTGTCCATACCTATCTATCAAACTGTCTAATATTGTCCAAATATATTATCTGTTCAATACTGTCCATATCTATCTATCTATCTATCTATCTATCTATCTATCTATCTATCTATCTATCTATCTATCTATCCATCCATCTATCTAATACTGTCAATATTTATCTATATATCTATCTAATACAGTCAGTATATATTTATCTATCTATCTATCTAATACTGTCAATATTTATGTATCTATTTATTTATCTATGTAATACAGTCAATATCTATTTATCTATCTATCTATCTAATACTGTCAATATCTATCTATCTGTCTATCTAATACTGTCAATATCTATCTATCTATGTATCTAATACTGTCAATATCTATCTATCTATCTATCTATCTAATACTCTCAATATCTATCTATCTAATACTGTCAATATCTATCTATCTATCTAATACTGTCAATATCTATCTATCTATCTATCTATCTAATACTCTCAATATCTATCTATCTAATAATGTCAATATCTATCTATCTATTTAATACTGTCAATATCTATCTATCTATCTAATACTGTTAATATCTATCTATCTATCTATCTAATACTGTCAATATCTGTCTCTATCTATCTAATACTGGCAATACATATCTATCTACCTAATACTGTCAATATCTACCTATCAGTTTGTCTAATACTGTCAATATCTATCTATCTATCTATCTATCTATCTATCTATCTATCTAAGACTGTCAATATATCTATCTATCTATCAGTCTGTCTAAGTCTGTCAATATATATATATCAGTCTGTCTAATACTGTCAATATCTCTCTATCTATCTAACTATCTAATCATCTATCTAATCTATCTATCTATCTATCTATCTATCTATCTAACACTGTCAATATCTATCTGTCTATCTATCTAATACTGACAATAACTATCTATCTAATACTGTCAATATCTATCTATCTAATACTGTCAATATCTATCTATCTATCTAATACTGACAATATCTATCTGTCTAATACTGTCAATATCTATCTATCTATCTTATAATGTCAATATCTATCTATCTATCTAATACTGTCAATACCTGTCTATCTATCTATCTATCTATCAATCTAATACGGTCAGTATCTATCTATCTATCTATCTATCTATCTATCTATCTATCTATCTATCTATCTATCTATCTGTCTGTCTAATACAGTCAGTATCTATCTATCAATCTATATATCTGTCTAATCCTGTCAATATCTATGTATCTATCTATCTGTCTAATACTGTCAAAATCTATCTATCTATCTAATATGTCAACATCTCTATATCTATCTGTATATCAATCTGTCTAATATGTCAATATCTATCGGTCTAATATGTCAATATCTATCTATCGATCTATCTATCTATCAATCTGTCTAATACTGTCCATACCTATCTATCAAACTGTCAAATATTGTCCATATATATTATCTGTTTAATACTGTCCATATCTATCTATCTATCTAAACTATCTATCTATCTAATACTGTCAATATTTATCTATATATCTATCTAATACAGTCAGTATCTATCTATCTATCTATCTATCTATCTATCTATCTAATACTGTCAATATTTATGTATCTATTTGTTTGTCTATGTAACACAGTCAATATCTATCTATCTATCTATCTAATATTGTCAATATCTATCTATCTGTCTATCTAATACTGTAATATCTATCTATCTATCTATCTAATACTGTCAATATCTATCTACCTATCTAATACAGTCTATCTATCAATACTGTCTATCTATACCTATCTAATGTCAATATCTATCTATCTAATAATAAGTTAATTATCTATCTATCTAATACTGTTATATCTATCTATCTATCTATCTATCTATCTATCTATCTATCTATCTATCTATCTAATACTGTCAATATCTGTCTCTATCTATCTAATACTGGCAATATATATCTATCTATCTAATACTGTCAATATCTATCTATCAGTCTGTCTAATACTGTCAATATCTATCCATCTATCTATCTATCTATCTATCTATCAGTCTGTCTAAGACTGTCAATATATATATATCAGTCTGTCTAATACTGTCAATATCTATCTATCTATCTAACTATCTAATACTGTCAATATCTATCTATCTATCTATCTATCTAATACTGTCAATATCTATCTCTGTATCTATCTAATACTGACAATATCTATCTATATAATACTGTCAATATCTATCTATCTATCTAATACTGACAATATCTATCTAATACTGTCAATATCTATCTATCTAATACTGTCAATACCTGTCTATCTACCTATCTATCTATCTATCTATCTATCTAATACTGTCAACATCTATCTATCTATGTATCTAATTCTATCAATATCTATGTATCTATCTGTTTATCTGTCTATCTATCCAATACTGTCAACATCTATTTAACTATGTATCTAATACTGTCAACATCTATGTATCTATGTATCTAATACTGTCAATACCTATGTATCTATCTATCTAATACTGTCAATATCTATGTATCTATCTATCTAATACTGTCAATATCTATTTCTCTAATACTGTCAATATCTATCTATCTATTTAATACTGTCAATATCTATCTATCTAATACTGTCAACATCGATCTATCTAACTATATATTTAATACTGTCAATATCTATCTATCTATTTAATACTGTCAATATCTATATAATACTGTCAACATCTATCTATCTATCTACCTAATACTGTCAATATCTATCTCTATTTTTCTAATACTGTGAATGTCGATCTATCTATCTAATATTGTGAATAACTATCTATCTATCTAATACTGTCAATATCTATCTCTCTATCTTTCTAATACTGTGAATATCTGTCTATCTATCTATTTAATATTGTCAACATCTATCTATCTATCTAATACTGTCAATATCTATCTATCTATCTATCTATTTATCTATCCATCTGATACTGTCAATATCTATCTATATATCGAATGCTGTCAATATCTATCTATCTATCTAATGCTGTCAATATCTATCTATCTATCTAATACTGTCAATATCTATCTATCTATCTATCTAATACTGTCAATATCTATCTACTACTGTCAATATCTATCTATATATCTAATACTGTCAATATCTATCTAACACTGTCAATATCTATTTATCTATGTGTCTCTCTATCTAATACTGTCAATATCTATCTATCTATGTATTTCTCTAATAATGTCAATATCTATCAATCTATCTAATACTGTCAATATCTATCTATCTAATACTGTCAAGATCTATCTATCTATCTATCTAATACTGTCAAGATCTATCTATCTATCTATCTAATACTGTCAAGATATATCTATCTATCTATCTATCACAGTCAAGATCTATCTATCTATCTATCTAATACTGTCAAGATATATCTATCTATCTATCTATCACAGTCAAGATATATCTATCTATCTATCACAGTCAAGATATATCTATCTATCTATCTATCACAGTCAAGATATATCTATCTATCTATCTATCACAGTCAAGATATATCTATCTATATATATATATATCTATCTATCTAATACTGTCAATATCTATCTATCTATCTATCTATCTAATACGGTCAATATCTATCTATCTATCTAATACTGTCAGTATCTATCTATTTATCCATCTAATACTGTCAGTATCTATCTTTTTTTCTATCTAATACTGTCAGTATCTATCTCTCTATCTTTCTAATACTGTCAATATCTATCTCTCTATCTTTCTAATACTGTCAATATCTATCTATCTATCTAATACTGTCAATATCTATCTATCTGTCTAATACTGTCAATATCTATCTATCTGTCTAATACTGTCAATATCTATCTATCTATCTAATACTGTCAATATCTATCTATCTATCTATCTATCTATCTAATACTGTCCATATCTATCTATCTATCTAACTAAAACAGTCAATATCTATCTATCTATTTTTCTATCTAATACTGTCAATATATATCTATCTATCTATCTATCTAATACTGTCAATATCTATCTATCTATCTATCTATCTATCTATCTATCTATCTATCTAATAGTGTCAATATCTATCTATCTATCTATCTATCTATTACTGTCAATATCTATCTATCTATCTACCTAATACTGTCAATATCTATCTGTCTATCTATCTATCTAATACTGTCAATATCTATCTATCTATCTATCTATCTACATAATACTGTCAATATCTATCTGTCTATCTATCTATCTAATACTGTCAATATCTATCTATCCATCTATCTAATACTGTCAATATCTATCTATCCATCTGTCTATCTAATACTGTCAATATCTATCTATCCATCTATCTATCTAATACTGTCAATATCTATCTATCCATCTATCTAATACTGTCAATATCTATCTATCTATCTATCTAATACTGTCAATATCTATCTCTCTATCTATCCAATACTGTCAATATCTATCTATCTATCTATCTAATACTGTCAATATCTATCTATCTATCTATCTAATACTGTCAATATATATTTATCTATCTATCAATCTAATACTGTCAATATCTATCTATCTAATACTGTCAATATCTATCTATCAATATAAAACTGTCAATATCTGTTTATGTATCTATCTGTCTATCTATTTATCTATCTATCTATCTATCTAATACTGTCAATATCTCTATCTATCTAATGCTCTCAATATCTACCTACTTATCTGTCTCATATTGTCACTATCTATCTATTTATCTATCTGTCTTATACTGTCCATATCAATCTATCTGTCTGATAACGTCAATATCAATCTATCTGTCTCATACTGTCAATATCAATCTATCTATCTGTCTCAAAATGTCAATATCAATCTATCTGTTCTCATAATGTCAATATCAATCGATCTATCTGTCTCATACTGCCAATATCAATATATCTAGCTATCTGTCTCATACTGTCAATATCAATCTATATATCTGTCTCATACTGTCAATGTCTATCTATCTATCCATCTTCATCACACTGTCAATGTCTATGTAATTATCTCTCTATCTATCTGTCCCATACTGTCAATATCTATCTATCTATCCATCTTTTTCACAGTGTCAATATCTATCTAATTATCTTTCTATCTCTCTGTCCCATACTGTCAATATCTATCTATCTATCTAATACTGTCAAAATCTATCTATCTAATACAGTCAATATCTATCTATCTATCTATCTAATATTGTCAATATCAATCTAATATTGTCAATATCCATCTATCTATGTATCTATCTAATATTGTCAATATCTATCTATCTATCTAATATTGTCAATATCTATCAATCTATCTATCTATCTAATACTGTCAATATCTATCAATCTATCTATCTATCTATTACTGTCAATACCTATCTATCTATCTATCTATCTATTACTGTCAATACCTATCTATCTATCTATCTATCTATCTAATACTGTCAATATCTATCTATCTATCTATCTAATACTGTCAATATCTATCTATCTATCTATCTAATACTGTCAATATCTATCTATCTATCTATCTAATACTGTCAATATCTATCTATCTATCTATCTAATACTGTCAATATCTATCTATCTATCTATCTATCTAATACTGTCAATATCTATCTATCTATCTATCTAATACTGTCAATATCTATCTATCTATCTATCTATCTAATACTGTCAATATCTATCTATCTATCTAATACTGTCAATATCTATCTATCTATCTATCTAATACTGTCAATATCTATCTATCTATCTATCTAATACTGTCAATATCTATCTATCTATCTATCTATCTATCTAATACTGTCAATATCTATCTATCTATCTATCTATCTATCTAATACTGTCAATATCTATCTATCTATCTATCTATCTATCTATCTATCTATCCCATACTGTCAATATCTATCTATCTATCTATCCCATACTGTCAATATCTATCTATCTAACTATCTATACACTACTGTCACTATCTATCTACCTATATACCTATCCAATACTGTCAATATATATCTCCCTATCTATCGATCAAATACTCTCAATATCTATCTACCTATCAATCTATATCATACTGTCAATATCTATCTACCTATCTATCCCATACTGTCAATATCTATCTATCCCATACTGTCAATATCTATCCATCTATCCCATACTGTCAATATCTATCTACCTATCTATCCCATACTGTCAATATCTATCTATCTATCTATCAATCTATCTGTCCCATACTGTCAATATCTATCTATCTATTACTCTCAAGATACTTATCTATCTGTCCCATACTGTCAATATCTATCTATCTATCTATCTATCTATCTATCTATCTATCTATCTATATATCTATCTATCTATCTATCTGTCCCATACTGTCAATATCTATCCCTATCTATCTATCTGTCCCAATGCTATCAATATCTATCTATCTATCTATCTGTCCCATGCTGTCAATATCTATCTATCTATCTATCTGTCCCATGCTGTCAATATCTATCTATCTATCTATCTATCTATCTATCTATCTATCTATCTATCCCATACTGTCAATATCTATCTATCTATCTATCCCATACTGTCTATCTATCTATCTATCTATCCCATACTGTCATATCTATCTATCTATCTATCTATCTATCTATCTATCTATCCTATCTATCTATCTATCCCTACCTATCTATCTATCTATCCCATATCAATATCTATCTATCTATCTATCCCATACTGTCAATATCTATCTATCTATCTATCTATCTATATCTATCAATCTATCTATCTGTCCCATACTGTCAATATCTATCTATCTATCTGTCCCATACTGTCAATATCTATCTATCTATCTGTCCCATACTATCAATATCTATCTATCTATCTATCTATCTATCTATCGGTCCCACACTGTCAATATCTATCTATCTGTCCCATACTGTCAATATATATATATCTATCTCTCTATCTCTCTATCTATCTAACTATCTATCTATCCCATACTCTCAATATATCTATCTATCTATCTATGTATCTCATACTCTCAATATATCTATCTATCTATCTATCTATCTCATACTCTCAATATATCTATCTATCTATCTATGTATCTCATACTCTCAATATATCTATCTATCTATGTATCTCATACTCTCAATATATCTATCTATCTATCTATCTCATACTCTCAATATATCTATCTATCTATCTATCTCATACTCTCAATATATCTATCTATCTCATACTCTCAATATATCTATCTATCTATCTCATACTCTCAATATATCTATCTATCTATCTCATACTCTCAATATATCTATCTATCTATCTATCTATCTCTCTATCTACTGGTGTCAATATCTATCTATCTATCTATCTATCTATCTATCTATACCATACTGTCAACATCTATCTATCTATCTATCCCATACTGTCAACATCTATCTATCTATCCCATACTGTCAATATCTATCTATCCCATACTGTCAATATCTATCCATCCCTTATTATGAAAATCTATATATCTATATATCTATCCCATACTGTCAATATCTATCTATCTATCTATTACTGTCCATATCTATCTATTCCATACTGTCAAGATCTATCTATCTATCTATTACTGTCCATATCTATCTATCTATCTATCTATCTATTACTGTCAATATCTATCTATCTATCTATTACTGTCAATATCTATCAATCTATCTATTACTGTCAATATCTATCAATCTATCTATTACTGTCAATATCTATCTATCTATCTGTCCACTACTGTCAATATCTATCTATGTATCTATCTGACCTATACTGTCAATATCTATCTATCTATCTGACCTATACTGTCAATATCTATCTATCTGACCTATACTGTCAATATCTATCTATCTATCTGTCCCATATTGTCAATATCTATCTATGTATCTATCTATCTATCTATCCAATACTGTCAATATCTATCTATCTATCTATCCAATACTGTTAATATCTATCTATCTATCTATCTATCTATCCAATACTGTTAATATCTATCTATCTATCTATCTATCCAATACTGTCTATCTATCTATCTATCTATCTATCCAATACTGTCTAATCTATCTATCTATCTATCTATCTATCTATCCAATACTGTCAATATCTATCTATCTATCTATCCAATACTGTCAATATCTATCTATCTATCCAATACTGTCAATATCTATCTATCTATCTATCTATCCAATGCTGTCAATATCTATCTATCTATCTAATACTGTCAATATCTATCTATATCTATCTATCCAATACTGTCAATATCTATCTATATCTATCTATCCAATACTGTCAATATCTATCTATCTATCTATCTATCTATCCAATACTGTCAATATCTATCTATCTATCTATCCTATACTGTCAATAATCTATCTATCTATCCAATACTGTCAATATCTATCTATCTATCCAATACTGTCTATCTATCTATCTATCTATCTATCTATCTATCTATCTATCCTAATCCACTGTCAATATCTATCTATCTATCCAATACTGTCAATATCTTTCTATCTATCTATCTATCTATCCAATACTCTCAATATTTATTTATCTATCCAATACTGTCTATATTTATCTATCTATTCATCTGTCTATCGAATACTGTCAATAGCTATCTATCTATCTATCTATCTATATCTATCTATCCATCCAATAATGTCAATATCTATCTATCTATATCTATCTATATATCCAATACTGTCAATATATATCTATCTATATCTATCTATCTATCCAATACTGTCTATATCTATTTATTAATCTATCTATAAATCTGTCTATCTATCTAATACTGTCAATATCTATCTATAAACCTATCTATCTATCTATCTATCTATCTATCTAATACTGTAAATATCTATCTATCCATCTAATACTGTCAATATCTATCTATAATACATTTATTTCCCCTCTAGCTATCAGTCAAATAACAAGACATATTGGGTTCTATAGCCTTGGTCGGCAACCAGTCTACCGCAGAAAGCAATGGCAACCTACTGCGGGATAACGTTCTGCCCAGTCAGTCTTTCGAGACATGATCGCCCAAAAGCGTGTATCACGTATAGCACTTGACTGACTGAATGAGGAAGGATGTGCGTTGTGGTGCAGTGGATATCGGCTCGGGACGAGAAATCGGGGAGCCGATTTCGACTTCCAGTATAATTCCTTGCATTCACATACGAGCAAATACTCTTGAGAAAGGTATTAACCCGGCTCTTTCCTCCAGTTATGAGTTAATAATAGTGTCAATCTCGATCTATCTATCTGTCTAATACTTTCAATATATCTCTCTCAATCTGTCTATCTAATACTGTCAGTATCTATCTATCAATCTGTCTATCTAATACTGTCAGTATCTATCTATCAATCTGTCTCTCTAATACTGTCAGTATCTATCTATCAATCTGTCTATCTTATACTGTCAATATCTATCTATCAATCTGTCTATCTTATACTGTCAATATCTATCTATCAATCTGTCTAATACTGTCAATATCTATCTATCAATGTGTCTAATACTGTCAATATCTATCTATCTATCAATCTGTCTCATACTGTCAATATCTATCTATATATCTGTCTAATACTGTCAATATCTATCTAGCTATCTCTCTAATTGTGTCAATATCTATCTATCTATCTATCTATCTATCTAATTGTGCCAATATATATCTATCTATCTATCTAATTGTGCCAATATCTATCTATCTATCTATCTAATTGTGCCAATATCTATCTATCTATCTATCTATCTAATTGTGCCAATATCTATCTATCTATCTAATTGTGCCAATATCTATCTATCTATCTATCTATCTAATTGTGCCAATATCTATCTATCTATCTATCTATCTATCTAATTGTGCCAATATCTATCTATCTATCTATCTATCTAATTGTGCCAATATCTATCTATCTTCCTAATTGTGCCAATAGCTGTCTCTCTATCTATCTAATTGTGTCAATATCTCTCTATCCATCTATCTAATTGTGTCAATATCTATCTATCTATCTAATTGTGTCAATATCTATCTATCTATCTATCTAATTTGTCAATATCTATCTATCTATCTAATTGTGTCAATATCTATCTATCTATCTATCTAATTGTGTCAATATCTATCTATCTATCTAATTGTGTCAATATCTATCTATCTAATTGTGTCAATATCTATCTATCTATCTATCTAATTGTGTCAATATCTATCTATCTATCTATCTAATTGTGTCAATATCTATTTATCTATCTAATTGTGTCAATATCTATCTATCTAATTGTGTCAATATCTATCTATCTAATTGTGTCAATATCTATCTATCTAATTGTGTCAATATCTATCTATATATCTAATTGTGTCAATATATATCTGTCTATGCAATTGTATCAATATCCATCTCTCTATCTAATTCTGTCAATATCTGTCTCTCTATCTATTTAGTTGTGTCAATATCTATCTTACTATCTATCTGATTGTCTTAATATCTCTCTCTCTATCTATCTATCTATCTGTCTTAATATCTATCTACCTATCTATCTGTCTTAATATCTATCTATCTATATGGTAATTGTGTCAATATCTAACTATCAATTCATCAAATAGTGTCAATATCTATCTATCTATCTGTGTCAATATCTATCTACTTGTGTCAATATCTCTCTGTCTTTATATCTAATTGTGTCAATATCTTTCTATCTAATAGTGTCAATATCTATCAATCTAAGTGTGTCAATATCTATCTATCAAAGTATCTATCTATCTATCTGTCTAATTTTGACAATATCTATCTGGCTATCTCTCTAATTGTGTCAATATCTCTCTAATTGTGTCAATATCTCTCCAATTGGGTCAATATCTCTATCTTATTGTCTCGATATCTATCTTTCTATCTATCTGTGTCAATATATCTCTCTCTCTCAATCTCATTATGTCAATATCTCTCTCTATATCTAATTATGTCAATATCTATCTATCTATCTAATTATGACAATATCTATCTATCTAATTGTGTCAATATCTAACTCTCTATCTATGCAATTGGGTCAATATCTATCTATCTATCAATCTATCTATTTGTGTCACTATCTGTCTGTATAATTGTGTCAATATGTATCTATCTAATTGTTTCAAAATCTATGTATGTATCTATCTATTTGTGTCAATTTGTGTCTCTCTAGCAATGTCAATCCATCAATCTATCTAATTCTGTCAATATCTATATATCTATCTATCAATAACTATATCTATGAATATCTATCTATCTAATTTTGTCAATATCTATCTATCTATCTATCTATCTAATTGTGTCAATATCTATGTATCTATCTAATTGTGTCAATATCTATGTATCTATCTAATTGTGTCAATATCTATGTATCTATCTAATTGTGTCAATATCTATCTATGTGTCTATCTAATTGTTTCAATATTTATCTATCTGAATATCTATCTTAATATCTATCTATCCAATTATTTCAATATCTATCTATCTCTCCAATTATTTCAATATCTATCTATCTATCTATCTATCCAATTATTTCAATATCTATCTATCCAATGATTTCAATATCTATCTATCCAATTATTTCAATATCTATCTATCCAATTATTTCAATATCTATCTATCCAATTATTTCAATATCTATCTATCCAATTATTTCAATATCTATCTATCCAATTATTTCAATATCTATCTATCTATCTATCTCAATATCTATCTATCTATCCAATTATTTCAATATCTATCTATCTATCCAATTATTTCAATATCTATCCAATTATTTCATTATCTATCTATCTATCTATCTATCTATCTATCTATCTATGTATCTGATGTTGTCAATATCTATCTCAATATCTATCTATCTGTGTCAATATCTATCTCAATATCTATTTATCCATATCAATATTTATCTGTCTCAATATCTATCAAATTGTCTCAATATCTATCTATCTATTTATCTATCTATTTCTCTCTCTATCTAATTGTCTCAATATCTATTTATCTGTCTTATGTTGTCAATATCCATCTATTTATTTGTCTATCAATCGTATTTTTTCAATATCTATCAATCTAACTTGTTTTGTCAATATCCGTCTACTTATTTGTCTATCTATCTTATTTTGTCATATATATATATATATATATATATAATGTTGTCAATATCTATCTGTTTTTCTATGTATATAATTCTGTCAATATCTGTGTAATTTTTTCAATATATCTATCTCTCTATATCTAATTTTGTTAATATCTATCTATGTATCTATTTAAATTTGTCAATATCTATCTGTCTAATTTTGTCAATATCTATCTCTCTGTCTATCTAATTTTGTCAATATCTATCTATCTATCTATCCAATTGTCTCAATATCTACTTATCTATCTGTTTTATGCTGTCAATATCCATCTATTTTTTTGTCTATGTATCGTGTTTTGTCAATATCCATCTATTTCTTTGTCTATCTATCATATTTTGTGTACATATATCTCTCTCTCTATCTATCTCTCTAATGTTGTCGATATCTATCTATCTGTTTATCTATGTATATAATTTTGTCAATTCATATCTCTCGCACTATCTAATTTTGTTAATATCTGTCTATCTAATTTTGTTAAGATCTATCTCTCTGTCTATGTAATTTTTTCAATATCTATCTGTCTAATTTTGTCAATATCTATCTATATGTCTATGTAATTTTGTCAATATCTATCTAACTTTGTCAATATCTAACTATCTGTCTAACTTTGTCAATATCTATCAATCTATCTAATTTGTCTATCTCGGTATGTAATTTTTCAATATCTATCTATCTTTCTAATTTTTCAATATCTATCCAAAGTTGTCAATATCTGTCTATCTAATTTTGTTAATATCTAACTTTCTCAATATCTATCTACCTATCTATCTCAATATCTATCTATCTATCTGTGTGAATTTCTATCACAGTCTGTTCATATCCATCCATCTATCTTATTTTGTCAATATCCATCCATATATTTGTCTATCTTATTTTGTCAATTTCTATCTATCTAGTTTTGTCAATATCCATCTATTTATTTGTCTATCTTATTTTGTTTATATCTATCTAATTTTGTTAATATCTATCTGTCTATCTATGCAATTTTGCCAATATCACTCTATTTCTCTATCTAATTTTCTCAATATCTATCTAGCTGTCTAATTTTTCAATATCTATCAGTCTAATTTTGTCAATATCTATCTATCTTCCTAATTTTGTCAATATCTATCTAGTTGTGTCAATATCTATCTATCTAATTGTGTCAATATCGATCTATCTGGCTATCTAATTGTGTCAACATATACCTGTCTATCTATCTAATTGTGTCAATATCTATCTCGCTATCTATTTATCTAATTGTGTCAATATCTATCTATATGTCTATGTAAGTTTGTCAATATCTACCTATCTATCTATCTAATTTTGTCAATATCTACTTAGTTGTGTCAATATCTATCTATCTATCTAATTGTGTCAACATATACCTGTCTATCTATCTAATTGTTTCAATATCTATCTCGCTATCAATATCTATTTATCTAGTGTCAGTATCTATTTATCTATCTAACAGTGTCAATATCTATCTAATTTTGTCAATATCACTCTATCTATCTATCTATCTAATTGTGTCAATATCTATCTATCTATCTATCTGTCTATCTATCTGTCTAATTGTGTCAATATCTATCTATCTGTCTAATTGTGTCAACATCTATCTATCTATCTGTCTAATTGTGTCAACATCTATCTATCTATCTATCTGTCTAATTGTGTCAATATCTATCTATCTGTCTGATTGTGTCAATATCTATCTATCTACTTAATTGTGTCAATATCTATCTATCCATCTAATTGTGTCAATATCTATCTATCGATCTACCTATTTGTGTCAATATCTAACTATCTAATTCTGTCAATATCTATCTATCTACCTAATTCTGTCAATATCTATCTATCTACCTAATTGTGTCAATATCTATCTATCTAATTGTGTCAATATCTATCTATTTATCTAACTGTGTCAAAATCTATCTGTCAATATCTATCTATCAATCTATTTAATTGTGTCAATATCTATCTATCGGTGTCAAAATCTATCTATTTATCTGTGTCAAAATCTATCTGTCAGTATCTATCTATCAATCTATTTAATTGTGTCAATATCTACCTATCTAAATACCTATCTGTGTCAATATCTATCTCAATATTTATCTCGATATTTATCTATCTATCTATCTCAATATTTATCTATCTCAATATCTATCTATCAGTCTATCTATCCAATTGTCTCAATATCTATCTATCTATGTATCTATCTATCCAATTGTTTCAATATCTATCAATCTATCTTATATTGTCAATATCCATCTATTTGTCTGTCTATCTATCTTATTTTTTCCATATCTATCTATGCATCTATCTATCTAATTTTGTCAATATCTATCTATCTGTTTATCTATATATGTAATTTTGTCAATATCTATCTATGTAATTTTGTCAATATATCTCTCTCTATCTAATTTTGTCAATATCTATCTATCTAATTTTGTCAATATCTATATTTATGTCTATGTAATTTTGGCAATATCTATCTATATATCTATGTAATTTTTGCAATATCTATCTATCTATCTATCTATGTATCAATCTAATTGTGTCAATATCTATCTATCTCAATATCTATCTGTGTCTATATCTATCTGTGTCATTGTCTATCTCAATATCTATCTATCTATCCAATTGTCTCAATATCTATCTTATGTTGTCAATATCCATATATTTGTTTGTCTATCTATCTTGTTCTGTCAATATCCATCTATTTGTTTGTCTATCTATCTTATTTTTTCTATATCTCTCTATCTATCTCTCTATCTATCTAATTTTTTCAATATCTATCTGTTTATCTATGTATATAATTTTGTCAATATCTCTTTATCTATCTATGTAATTTTGTCAATATCTCTTTCTCTATCTAATTTTGTTAATATCTATCTAAATGTCTAATTTTGTCAATATCTATCTATATGTCTATGTAATTTTGTCAATATCTATATACGTATCTCTCTAACTTTGTCAATATCTATCTGTCTATGTAATTTTGTCAATATTTATCTATCTAATTTTGTCAATGTCTATCTATCTATCTATCTGTGTCAATATCTATCTATCTATCTATCTGTGTCTGTATCTATCTATCTCAAGCTGTTCATATCTATCTATCTGTCTATCTATCTATCTTGTTTTGTCAATATCCATCTATTTATATGTCTATCTATCTTATTTTGCTAATATCTATCTGTTTATCTATTTATGTTATTTTGTCAACCTTTATCTATCTATGTAATTTTGCCAATATTTCACTCTCTTTCTCTATCTAATTTTGTCAATATCTATCTGTCTAATTTTTCAATATCTATCTCATTTTGTCAATATCTATTTATCTGTCCATCTAATTTTGTCAATATCTATCTATATGTCTATGTAATTTTGTCAATATCTATCTATGTAACTTTGTCAATATCTATCTGTCTATGCAATTTTGTCAATATGTATATTTATCTATCTATTTTTGTCAATATCTATCTAATTTAGTCAATATGTATCTATCTAATTTTCTCAATATTTATCTAATTTTGTCAATATCTAATTTTGTCAATACCTATCTCTCTAATTTTGTCAATATCTATCTATCTAATTGTGTCAATATCTCTCTATCTATCTATCTATCTATCTATCTAATTGTGTCAATATCTATCTAATTGTGTCAATATCTATCTATCTATCTAATTGTGTCAACATCTATCTATCTATCTAATTGTGTCAACATCTATCTAATTGTGTCAAAATCTATCTATCTAATTGTGTCAACATCTATCTATCTAATTGTGTCAACATCTACTTATCTATCTATCTATCTATCTATCTATCTAATTGTGTCAATATCTGTCTATCTATCTATCTATCTAATTGTGTCAATATCTCTCTATCTATCTATCTATCTATCTAATTGTGTCAATATCTCTCTATCTATCTATCTAATTGTGTCAATATCTGTCTATCTATCTATCTATCTAATTGTGTCAATATCTGTCTATCTATCTATCTATCTAATTGTGTCAATATCTGTCTATTTATCTATCTATCTATCTAATTGTGTCAATATCTGTCTATTTATCTATCTATCTCTCTAATTGTGTCAATATCTCTCTATCTATCTAATTGTGTCAATATCTATCTAATTGTGTCAATATCTATCTACCTATTCCATTTAATATTTACTATCTCTCTAAATCTATCAATATCTCTCTAACTAAATTTGTCAATATCTATCTGTCTTTCAAATTCTGTCAATATCTATCTGAGTTTGTCACTATTTTTCTATCTATCTAATTTTATATTTGTCTTTCTAATTAGCTGTCATATATATATATATATATATATGTGTGTGTGTGTGTGTGTGTGTGTGTGTGTGTGACTAATCCTTTTTGGACTATAATGAACTCTTCCTATTATTATGAATACCGGGAGAATATGCCTCTTGGGGTTCAGTTTAGTGGAGTTGAGTTGGGTTGAGTCACCTCGATCTACTACTTGGCAATTAGTCTGACGTGTAACACTTTTGTATTTGTTTTCCGTTTAACATAAATGTTTCACTAATTCCCGAATTTGGGTTTCCTTCCGAAACTATTCTGGGTCCACAACAATATATTAATTAATTTTTAATACAACTGTGTACTTGTCTACATTAATTAATTAATGTAGACAAGTACACAATTGTATTAAAGAGTGTTCAATACAATTATATTGTAGAGCTTTTGAATATTTTTCATTTGGAAATGAGTTATTTCCACAACTCAGGTTACACTCTTTCGGTATCTTCAGGCAATTTACAATAACTCATTATTGTAAATCGCCTGAAGATACCGAATGTTTGAAACCTAGGTTGCTGAAATAACACATTTTCAAATGAAAAAAGTATATGCTTGTATATATGTATATATAATAGTATACGGTGAGTGATGGTGGTAATAAAATATTGTTCAATGTAAAAGAATGAACGTAAAATTTATATTACTAAGGAATGTAGATTTTTTTCTTAAAAATATACATAAGGAAATTTTTCAGTGCGTCCACGACGCTACCAAATGTGGCACATGAGTTAGATATGGTTTAATGGCAATACCGTGGAAAAGGCTCCTCGACACTTGTTTTGAAGGTGTTCCAGGCGCAGAATGATGACACCAACCCTTACCTGAAAGAGAGGTAGTGCCTGTGGGGCTGGGACCATGGGGTTTGAACTTAATATTATTTTGAAACTATTCGGTCATAGCCAGCTAAACATCTAAGAACTACACCGGGATAAGCCATATATTCCAACACGTCAACCTAAGTATCTACAATGCTGAACTGAAACACCGGCAGTCACAAAAAAACCCTCCAAACCTATACAAAGAAAATCTACTTCCCAACAACACTGATAAATGTATTAACCTGTCCAGTCATTCACTAACAGATGACTAGAAGAAATTCCTAAAACTAGGACCAAATTGTCATCTCCAACCTAAATTTAACCTCATCACCGAAATCGAAGTAATGCACCAGTCATTACGCCAACTGGAAATGAATTACTTATGAAATAACCATAAAATAATAAAACTTTATCCAAATCTCAGAGATCTCCTCAAAGCTGAAGGTCTAAAAGACTGTTCTCTACACAACAACATTCCAAAAACTCGCAACTGCCGATAAACTACTAAAAAAACAACCCTAATATTGTCACCCGACAAGCCGATAAATCCCACACATGTAATTTTTGATAAATTGGATTACTAATTACAGCACTTCGTACGAGGGTCATTCAATAAATAAGGTTAATTTTTTTATTAAATGTGGGTTGTTTGGATTTAATGTAGATGGCCTCCAATATCTGAAGGTTCTTTTTACTGTGTATATGAGTGAGTATCATTGCATTGTTGACTAAAATATAAACATCTTTTTTTTTTAATCATGTTACCCCAAGCAAGGCATTCCACTGCCACTATAGCGCAGGGGATTACACAGGGCGATAGACGAGTTAGGATGTACATAGGGGAGAGTTGGAGACAATGGGAGGGTTAGTGTGTTAGGAGGTGTCTATTGACCTTACATTTAAACTCCTAGAGGTTATAGCCGTCGGGGAAGCAAGCATGCGGAAGGGAATTCCACAGGCGGGAAGTGCGAGAAAAGAAGCTGTTGGAGTAGAAATTGCGGTTACATTTCATCGGTTTCACTGTAAAAGGGTGGGACCTAGTTGCCAATCTAGTATCTCGTGCAAACTCTCACCTAGAGGGCACCAGTGATTTAAGTATATATATATATAAAATCTCATCTTATATTGGTGATAAGAAAAGATAAAACACTAACTCAAGTAATTTAGAATAATTAACATTATTAGGAAATTAAATTAAATTAAATTTAAAACCATCACTGCGTTAGTACTAAACTAGGTAGGCTAATTCTCACTTAAGCCATAATAAAAATAGAACAAGAATCAAGAAATCTGAAACTAGAGTTAAACGGGATATAAAAACCGGAAGTTATTATCATAATAAATATTCTTTACTGTAGGACCAATACGAGGGTCATTCAATAAATAAGGTGAATTTTTCGGTATAAGGACTTCTACGGAGGGTCATTCAATAAATAGGGTGAATGTTTCGGTATAAGGACTTCTACAGAGGGTCATTCAATAAATAAGGGGAATTTTTAGGTATAAGGACTTCTACGGAGGGTCATTCAATAAATAAGGTGAATTTTTAGGTATAAGGACTTCTAATACAGATAGAAGCTTACGTTTTTGATTTTTTTTCCTTTACTTCTTTTTCAAAGGGATTAAATTTTTTGTAGATTGAAAAAAGAAACTTTCAGAGTTTTGAAGATTAACAAAGATGGCCGACCAAGAAGCATGCTCCAGGGTTGAACAGAGGTCAGTTCTCAAGTTTTTGGTTGCTGAAGGATGCAACCAGTTGAAATTCATAGAAGAATGTCAACTGTGTATGGTGCCACATGTTTCAACCAAAATCTTGGTATAATTCTATCTATCTATCTATCTATCTTGGTATAATTCTATCTATCTATCTATCTATCTTGGTATAATTATATCTATCTATCTATCTTGGTATAATTATTTCTATCTATCTATTCTACAAGTTGGCTAAATTGTTTAAAGAAGGACGGAGCAGTGTTGAGGATGAAGACAGGTATGGGATCCTAGAGAAGTGAGATCTCCTGAGGTGATCGAATCAGTCAATGACCTCATTCATTCTGAGAGAAGGGTGACAGTGGATGACATTGCAAGAACTTTGAGCCTATCGGTTGGGACAGCACACATAATTGTCCATGGAGTCTTGCATTAAGACAACGCAAGGCCTCACACAGTAGCCCAAACGGTGCAGACCATCAACGAGCTGGGCTGGGAACTGCTCCCTCACTTCCCCTACAGCCCAGACCGTGTCCTTCACTTGTTTGATCCCTTGAAAGCGTTCACGAGAGATACGAAGTTTAAAGTGACGATGAAGTCAAAATTGCTGCGAGCGCTTGTCTGAGACATCAGTTCAAAGATTTTTACGCTGAGGGAATACGGAAGCTTGTGCACAGATGGGAAAAGTGTGTGACACTGCTGGGAGACTACATTGAAAAATAAAAAAAACAAAGTAAGTTTCTATCTGTATTAGAAGTCCTTATACCAAAAAATCACCTTATTTATTGAATGACCCAAGTATATGATCGATCAAAATTTATAAAACTAAATAGGAACTTCACTGAATCTCTAAAAACATATGTTAATAAACTCACAACATCTAACAATGCCGTCGTAGGATCCTTGAAAATTAAAATTATTGACGATTATCGACCCGGATACGTATATGCACAAACCCGGATACTCCTTACGGCATATCATTTCTCAGATCCCAGCACACAAATACCAACTATCAAAATTCCTGAATGATAATATCACCCCATGCCTATTTACTAATTACAGCATTAAGTCTCCTCACGAATTCCTTCAAATTCTTAAATCTAAGAACCTCAAACCAAGGCACCCCCCCGCGTCTCTCGAGGTCGAAAACTTATTTACTAATGTTCCTGTTGCTAAAAACATTGACAATCATTAACTCCGTATATAAACATATTTTAAACTCACCACCATCTATCAATCCTAATACTCTCAAATAACTTTTGCGTGCCTATACAACTGAAGTTCTTTTTTACGACCATAAAGGCCCTATTTATATATAAACTAACAGAGTAAATATGGTAAACCCCCTTGGTCCGTTCATGTCTCACGTAAAAAAATTACCGAACCAAAAATATATGTTACGTCCACTACGTAGATGATATCATTTTAGCTGAAAACAAATACAAAAATGATTATCTTAAAACTATATTCGAAAAAAAAAGTCCGTCCTCAACTTAACATATGAGCTTAGCCAAAAAATAAACTCCCATTTTTAGATGTTCTCGTGGAGTCTCGTGATAATACTTTCATTACTTCACTATATAAAAAACCTACCAGTGAAAATTTTTGTCACCTTAAATTTACTACTCAAATGTTTTCTTAGACATAAAATTGGTGTCATCAAAAATGTCCTCACGAGAGCGTACAAGAATTTATCTTCTTGCTCGCTTTTCTTCAAAGAACTTCATAACTTGAAACAAACATTCGTGAACAACAGATTTCCAAGTTATTTGGTTGATTACCACATTAGACTTTTTTCTTTCAAACTTGACCAATAACAACAATAAACACACGGGTAAAAACAATAACATTTATATTTTCTACATAAACCAAATGCATAGCAGTTATAAATAGGACGAATCTCCACTTCGAAACATCATCCGAAAATATGCAAATCCCATTGAATCAAACAAAAAAAAAAATGATTACCTATTACAAAAAATTTTAAATTTCTAACATCATCGTCCAAAATAACAATTCACCTACAAGATCTAAACTACAGCGAACCAATATTATTTACGAATTTACATGTCTTTTGAAGAACTGTGTTCTTGATCAATCCGAATTCGTAAATAATTATATCGGACACACCACCACGCGGTTTACAAGAAGATTAACGTTGCACCTCTCAGACCATAGTTCACTTTGATCTCATTTAAGCACATACAGGAACACATCGTCAAAGTAACATCTCACTTGGAAGATCTAAACTACAGCGAACCAGTATTCTTTACAAATTGACATGTCCTTTCAAGAACTGTGTTCATCATTAACCCAATTTCGTAAATAATATCGGCCTCACGACTACGAAGTTGACTCACGTTGCATCTCTTAGACTAGAGCCCAATTCGATCTCATTTAAACACACACAGAGACCTACCAAACCTCTATTCGTAACATACTTGTTGAAAACACAAATATCAGAGCATCATCAACATGTAAAAACAAGGCTAAAAATAATGGAAGCATTATTAATAAAAAAGAAAAACCCAACACTCAATAAAATCAACTCCAAACACGCTAACAATGTGCTTAACGTGTTCGGAATCAAACCCAAACACGCTAACAATGTGCTTAACGTGTTCGGAATCAACTCCAAACACGCTAACAATGTGCTTAACGTGTTCGGAATCAACTCCAAACACGCTAACACTGTGCTTAACGTGTTTGGAATCAACTCCAAACACGCTAACAATGCTTAACGTGTTCGGAATCAACTCCAAACACGCTAACAATGCTTAACGTGTTCGGAATCAACTCCAGATACGCTAACAATGTGCTTAACGTGTGTTCAGAATCAACTCCAAACATGCTAACAATGTGCTTAACGCGTTCAGAACATGATATATACACACGACTCTACAAAAATACATAACAGTACATACATTGTTACACGTGAAATGAAATCCATCTTCAATAATGGCTAATCTATTCAAGCTCAACACGGATAATCTAAGGAAGCGAAACACCCTACTCGGATTTATTATCGGTTGGCCTAATTTTAACTACATAAGATGACACTGTTTTGATGACTAAAATAAAAATTAAACTACAGGATTTTCTAGACAGGTTGGTAGAAGAAAGCGAGATAAAAGTACTAACTATGAACTACAAGAAGGCAGAGAATAGTCATCAGCAAGAAGAACCAAAGTTGCGATATAAAAATTGGAGATGTCAGCATCAAGTCCAAAAGTTTAAATATCTTAGAAGTGTTTTAACAGGGGATGGAAAATGCGACTCCAAAATTCAAATATGCACTGGACGAGTGAAATATATATTCCATAAGTAAACTCATAAGAAATAGATATTTCAAAAGAAAAGTCATAAGAAATATATAATCCAAAAGTCATAAGAAATATATAATCCAAAAGTACAGTCATAAAAAATATATAATCCAAAAGTCATAAGAAATATGTAATCCAAAAGTAAAGTCATCAGAAATATATTATCTAAAAGTCATCAGAAATATATAATCCAAAAGTCATAAAAAATATATACCCCAAAAGTCATAAGAAATATATAATCCAAAAGTCATAAGAAATATATAATCCAAAAGTACAGTCATAAAAAATCTATAATCCAAAAGTCATAAGAAATATATAATCCAAAAGTAAAGTCACAAGAAATATATACCCCAAAAGTCATAAAAAATATATACCCCAAAAGTCATAAAAAATATATAATCCAAAAGTCATAAGAAATATGTAATCCAAAAGTAAAGTCATCAGAAATATATTATCTAAAAGTCATCAGAAATATATAATCCAAAAGTCATAAAAAATATATACCCCAAAAGTCATAAGAAATATATAATCCAAAAGTCATAAGAAATATATAATCCAAAAGTACAGTCATAAAAAATCTATAATCCAAAAGTCATAAGAAATATATAATCCAAAAGTAAAGTCACAAGAAATATATACCCCAAAAGTCATAAAAAATATATACCCCAAAAGTCATAAAAAATATATAATCCAAAAGTCATAAGAAATATATAATCCAAAAGCCATAATATATATATAATCTAAAAATCATAAGAAATATATAATCCAAAAGTAAAGTCATAAGAAATATACATTTCAAAAGTAAAGTAATAAAAAACAGAAAGATTGAATTAGATACAGAAATTGTCTTGGAATGATATGTGACACTCCTTCCTCTTATCTAGTAGCAAATGCTAGACAATCTTCTCATGGACGAAGCGAAAACTAGAGGTAGTAGAATTGAAGGATACTGAGAATTACATGGGGGAAGCGAGTAATCAACAAGGAAGGCTTAAAGAAAATGGCAACAAAAAAAAGCATTTATACTCAGAATCAAGGAAAGACAGCTAATATTCATTGGACACATAACGAAGAAGGAAGGCTTGGAAAACTAAACTCTCACAGGACATATTGTGAGCAAGAGCGATAAGGGAAGGTAGGCGCCACCTATCTGATGCGCTTGGATGAATGGATGGCGGAACGGCGGTGAGATCGAAAATCTTAGCAAAGAAAAAATTACTAATGGCGACAAGCGACATTATGGAGAGCCATGATCGCCCATGTTCTGAAGGGACGCGTCAGTAGCAGAAGAACTAATCAAAGGTCATTTTAAGAGTTTTTATTGTGGAAGTGAGGAAATAATTTTAATATTACAAGAAATGCAACAATTTGATTTGCTATACCAAAGTGGGCCAGCTAGTGACGAGTTGTTATTAAACAGGCCATAGTTTGACACAAGGTCAGAAAAATGAGGAACTGAGTGACGGTCAGACACACAGCAATAAAATGATCTTCTTGTCAGCTATCGCCTGACATGGCAGGTGCCCTTGACATATAATTTTATATAATAGACTATTTATGTGACTTTATTTAGTCTACTGCAAAGTTAGTGGGTCAGTCGGTGTCGGTGTGAATCAAACTCACTGCAATACTGAATTGAATCTACGAGACAAGCATGTTAACCAGTGGTTGAGAGGAGGCGGGATCTATTGGAAACAATCCCGGGTGACGCTCGTTAAATTAGACACACACACACACACACACACACACACACACACACACACACACACACACACACACACACACACACCTAATTGCTAAACAATTTGCTAATGATAATGACATATGCGTTAACAAAAAGCCAATGAATTTTAATGCTTTTATTAAGTGAAATATATATTGGGTATGACTATTGAGGTTATTTATAATGTTTCAATGACGTTATATAATCGACCAAAAAAAAAAAAAAATAAATGATATTTTAAACGTCATTGCATGTATCAATCTTTTCATCCAAGAATGTTACTATTTATTTAGCGAAGAGTGTTCATAACTATCTATCTATCTCAGTTTGTTCATAACTATCTATCTATCTCAGTTTGTTCATAACTATCTATCTATCTATGTATCTCAGTTTGTTCATAACTATCTATCTATCTATCTATCTCAGTTTGTTCATAACTATCTATCTATCTATCTCAGTTTGTTCATAACTATCTATCTATCTATATCAGTTTGTTCATAACTATCTATCTATCTATATCAGTTTGTTCATAACTATCTATCTATCTATATCAGTTTGTTCATAACTATCTATCTATCTATATCAGTTTGTTCATAACTATCTATCTATCTATATCAGTTTGTTCATAACTATCTATCTATCTATATCAGTTTGTTCATAACTATCTATCTATCTATATCAGTTTGTTCATAACTATCTATCTATCTATATCAGTTTGTTCATAACTAATCTATCTATCTATATCATTTGTTCATAACTATCTATCTATCTATCAGTTTGTTCATAACTATCTATTCTATCTAATCTATCTATCTATCTCAGTTTGTTCATAACTATCTATCTATCTCAGTTTGTTCATAACTATCTATCTATCTCAGTTTGTTCATTAACTATCTAATCTATCTCAGTTTGTTCATAACTATCTATCTATCTCAGTTTGTTCATAACTATCTATCTATCTATATCAGTTTGTTCATAACTATCTATCTATCTATATCAGTTTGTTCATAACTATCTATCTAATCTATATCAGTTTGTTCTAACTATCTATCTATCTATCTATCTATCTATCTATCTCAGTTTGTTCATAACTATCTATCTATCTCAGTTTGTTCATAACTATCTATCTATCTCAGTTTGTTCATAACTATCTATCTATCTCAGTTTGTTCATAACTATCTATCTATCTCAGTTTGTTCATAACTATCTATCTATCTCAGTTTGTTCATAACTATCTATCTATCTCAGTTTGTTAATAACTATCTATCTATCTATCTATCTATCTCAGTTTGTTCATAACTATCTATCTATCTCAGTTTGTTCATAACTATCTATCTATATCAGTTTGTTCATAACTATCTATCTATCTATATTAGTTTGTTCATAACTATCTATCTATATCAAATTGTTCATGTCTATCTG
The DNA here is from genome assembly GCA_037127315.1 of Ascarosepion bandense. Lineage (NCBI taxonomy): Eukaryota > Metazoa > Mollusca > Cephalopoda > Sepiida > Sepiidae > Ascarosepion > Ascarosepion bandense. Next base: position 4,241,066 of record JBBBDQ010001417.1, read on the forward strand.
TGTATCTATATCAGATTGTTCATCTCTCTCTCTCTCCCTATATATATATATATATATGTGTGTGTGTGTGTGTGTGTGTGTGTGTATGTATGTGTGTGTAACTGTTAGTTCATATCTATCTATCTATCTATCTACCTATCTATCTGGGGCACCTCGGCGTAGTGTAATGGTTAGCAAGTTTGTCTTGCTAGAACCTATTACAACTTAGTTGTGAGTTTGATTTTCACTGGGTACCCTTGTGCCACATCTAAGCGGCGCTTAGAAAATCTATCTATCTATCTATCTATCTCAGTTTTTTCATATCTATCTACATCTATTCTTATCTGTGTTGCTTAATCTCTCTAGAAAAATATATATGTACCATTTCATCCCAAGTAAGGCGATAAAGCCATAAAAACAGAAGTGTTTACTGATCTGATACAAACATTATTAATGAGAGAGGCCAATAAATTAAAAATTAAGGAGACAGCAGATACCGATTGATATTGCATTTAAATTTTTGAAGATCACATATACATATATATATATATATATATATATATATATATATATATATATATAGTATGCATATAGTGTGCTATGAGTGACCTGTCACCATATTATATTTTTAATTTCGCGCACTTTGTTTGCTTTACATTAGTAGGGTCAGTTGGGCACCGCCTGTGATCAAATGAGTACAATGACGCAATTCACACTGCCAGAAATTTGAAAACGACATGCTGTAATGCTGTACTCTAATACGAACATCTAAGAGTGTTTGGGTGTCAGTCTGAGGATAGAGCAGAGGATGCTGTGTCCTCAAAAATGTGTACTGTGAGTGGTGAAAACTAAATATCCAGTCAATATGATGGCGACTTTACGCCTCCATTTATTTTCCCATAGGGCCTTAGACTCAACACAGAGACCTATATTAAGTAACTTGAGGAGGTATTGCTGCCTTGGGTGAAGAGGATGGAGTGCTGAAGAACCTATATCAAGCAACGCCACATAAACAAGAGAACCCAATCATGGATGTCAGACAATTTCTGCGACTATATCTCCCTTTACATCTGGCCACCTAACCCCCTAGACTGCAGCAACGTTGATTATTATATGTGGAAGGATTTGAGAGAGATACCAACAAAGCACCTTTAACACCAAAGATGAACTGAAGGTAACATTTACCAACTTAAACAAGGAGACCGTCCAGAAGAGATGTTGGAGATTCTAAAATCGTCTGAAGGCCTTAATTGAAGCCAGTGGCAATTTTATTTAATAAATGTACTCTTTAGAATTTCAAGATATTGTCGTGTAACTTTGGTAAATATATCTGGTAAAATGAGATGTCAGTAATATTTTCATTTTTGCTTAATTTAAATGACAATTCGTCCATCGCACTCTGTATGTGCGCCCACGTGAGTGTGTGTGTGTGTGTGTATGTTCATTTCTGTGTGTATAAACATAATATTTCTCCTTTGTGTGGTCCTGGGCATGACGGTAAACTACATCCGTCAGCAAGGCCTCTGATTGGAAGATTGTGAGGAGCAAGGAACCACCTCTTAATTGCTGTTGTTCCCAGGTCCACCCTGATCCGAAGTGGTAGCACCTGTTAGGGTCCCAGCTATGAGCAAATAATTAACTCCCCAAACTGGAAAGTATAAAAATAGACTTTTATAGAAAAATATGCATTTTTGAAGGAAAAAATTATTACCAACAATACATTTTTTAAGGAAGAAAATATTACCAACAATTCGTTTTTGAAAAAAATAATATGATTAACAATATATTTTTGAAGGAAAAAAAAAATTATTACCAGCAATACATTTTTTAATACAAAGCTATAAGACATTTTAAGTTTTCTAAAATATTTTTTTTTCATCAAAATCTGACGAAATCAACCTTCTCACTGTAACTGAATATTAAAACCCTACCTTTTTGGCATTAAATAATCCACAGAGGTGTTGATATGTCGTTAAATAAAACTCAAGCTCAAACTCAATTCTCCTTTGTATAATTCTCTTCCGGCTCCAAGCTTTCCAGCCAAATTTGAACTTCAGAAATTTAAATGCAATGTAGTATCACCCGGTTTTTTTTTTCAATTGGAGTAGATAGATCTATCTATCGCCCGGTTCACACTCCACCCACGTCTATTGAACAGGTGAAGAGGCTCATCCTTTGTTTCCTTGTTTAGGATGTGGTTTCCGGCTTTCTCATTTCCAATCTTTCCACTCTTACGTAGCCCCCTGCACATCAGTGGCGTTACCGCCTTGCTCGGGGTGATATGATTAAAAAAATATGTTTTTATCTCATATCCTCTTGATTACTCTTCGATAGCTCTTACTCCTTAATAATGAGGCTTTTTTTTTTACTCGTTCTTTCAGACTCAGTAACCCCTTGTCTCTTAGTGGCTTTATTTGTCTTGCATCGGTTGAAATGATTAAAACAAAATAAAGCAAAGTCTTACAGAGGAATTTACACACTTGATTTTAAGTTATTTCTATGCATATTTATCTTTTAAAGAATGATTCTGAGTGAAAAAAAAAGGGTCGGTGTTGAAAAGAGATTTTAAATGTCATCAAAAATGCTGACATTTGAAATCTATTAGAACATAAAACTTTTTTTTTTCTAACAAACACCGCGATTTTCAAACGTGGCGACATTTTTCACTGATTTGATAACCCTTTCTATTTTAAAGTCAACCGACATCGATACCAAATAAAATTGGTTTAACGGCAATACCGTGGAAAATTTGCTCATGCCTTCTCGGCAATTCCACTTTTGGGAACGCCTCAAGCACCGGGAAATAATAACAGCCCGCCCCCCGAAGGAAAAGTACTGACCCAAGCCAGACTTTGAATTGATTTACTTCGTGCGTGACATTAGAAATTCCCAATTATAAAAGAAGAGTTCATTCTCTGTACGTCATGCATTGACTTTGCATGCGTATATCTCATCCATATTTGGCTTAGTTAACTTTTTTATCATTTCACCCAAGTCAGTCAGTTCAGTGCTATACGTGATACACGCTTGGGCGATCATGTCTCGAAAGAGACATTAACTAACTGGGAGGAGATTATCCCGCGTAGGTTGCCATTACTTTCTACGATAGACTGGTTGCCAGCCAAGGCTATATAACCCAATCTGTTCTATTATTTGACTCATAGCTAGAAGGAGCGATGTATTATATTATTACGTAGTAATTAGTGGGGGGCATTTTATTACTTCATTACAATACAAAAACGATCCCCCACTTTATGACCAGTAGAAGCCTTAATCATGATTCCAACTATTATATTCAGTGAGTCAGTTAAGTGCCATACGTGATACACGCTTGGCGATCATGTCTCAAGGGAGACATGACTGACAGGATTATCCCACTGTAGGTTGCCATTACTTTCTTCGGTAGACTGGTTGCTAGCCAAGGCTATAGAAACCAATCTGTCCTGCTATTTAACCTATAACTGGAAAGGAGAGACGGATTAATACCTTTCCCAAAGGTATTTGCGCGTAAGTGAATGCAAGGAATTCAACTGGAATTCGAACTCGACTCCCCGATTTCTCGTTCCGAGCCGATATCCACTGCACCACAACGCACATCCATTTCACCCAAAGAAATGCATAAATGCCGCTAGGACGCAGATATTTACAAGGAGTGAAAGAAAAGGGTGATTATGGGGAGTATTGAAAAAAGAACAAAAGATGAACGAGCTTTAAGAAAGGAAAAGATAGCGATTGACGTTGCATTTAAATTTTTGCAGAATGTAGTTGTCAGGGGAGCAAGACAACGGAAGGGAGTTCCACAGGCGAAAAGTGCGAGAAAAGAAACTGTCGGAGTAAAAGTGGTTGTTGTATTTAGCTATTTCAACAGTAAACGAGTGGGACCTAAATGCCAATCTAGTAGCACACTTAAATTAATGCAGTCGGTGTACCGAGGATAAAATCTTGTCAGAGTTGTTGCGATGAAAATTGGTTTTCTTTAACGACATATCATCATCTATATGTTATTTCAGTGGTTCTTAACCTATTTTGCCCAATGAACACTTTTCACTATAAATCAGGATGTCATTCTCGCCTTTTCCAATGTTGTCCTACTGAGGATTTCGAAAAAATGAAAGCAGTATCTCTTCCAAGATTTAGTAAAGTGTGTTTTCCCCATATTTTTGCTCTATCTTTTCATAAAGTTTTCCCTCTAGGTAAGCTAAGGTTAACCTGAGAACACTAACCATGGGTATGTAGTACCCAGCGCAAATGACGCCATTTTAATTACAATTTAATAACAATTTTCAGTACTTGATTTTCTTACCTAATAATATATTTTTCAGTTCCTATTAATGTTAACTCTAAGTACAAACTTTGAAGTGCCTGCATATAAAATATTTCAAATTAGGATTTATATTTAATTTTAATATTTTTTTGATATTTTCAGATCGGGTATAATATACCCATGGTTAGTAGTGGTGTAACTTTAACTGATGGTTATTGTTCCATGGTTAAGAAGACATACGTTAGTGCTCTTTTCGCTCCTATCGCGGAACATAGGGTTTGGATAAAGTTTTTGTTGTCAAATTCGAAAGAATTATTGTTCAGCATTAGGTCTATACTACCATTAGTCAATTTCTTGGTGTATCTGGGATGTAGTTTGTGTAGACCAGTTGTTCTCAAAATATTTTGCACGTTGCGCCATAAGTCAGGGTATCATTCCACCCTCCTTTCCAAGATTGTCCGTCTCAAAAGGTACATTCCAAATAATATACATGTATTTTTGAAAATCTTAATCTTTTCCCTATTAGGGCGTACAAATTTAAATGGATTATTTTTGTGATGACAAAAAAGAAAAAAAAAAACAGGAGTATGTGGAAAAAAAAACCCCAGCGTGACCTCTCAGTTGCCTGGACTGATGCACATTGAGGGCCATGCCATCTTGGGGAGTTCGAAAGTTAACATTTTGTGCCTACTAATCTGTGGCTCTAATTCCCCACTCTCCTGAAACTCTGAAATCCTCTTTTAGGGGAGGAATCTCCTGGTTGAAACCCCCTGAATTAGTTAATACCGAAACCTAAACATTTTGTACGCAGTTTTATCTTTATTTTATTTTTTCGAGAAAATAATGGTTTTAGTGATGCAAATCTTACTAATTAACCCTTAGCTGGAGGGAGGGAAAAGATGTATAACTATACCTTTCCCAAGGAAATTGGAATTGAAACTGCTCTCCGAATAACAATTCCGATTCATTATCCATTACACCACCCGTCCATCCATGTTTATACCACCTGGTACGCTCAATCGGTCACCCATCTAGTTACGACAGGCTCGACGTTTATTAACTTCGATGATTGTACGTGGAACGAAAAATCGGAAAGCCGAGTTGAAATTCCAGTCGGATTCGTTGCATTCACTTGCGCGCAAATATCCTTGGAAAAGGTATTAATCCATCTTTTCTTCCTCCAGCTATGAGTTAAATAACAAGAAAGATTTGGTTCTATAGCCTTAGTTGGCAACCGGTCTACCGCAGAAAGTTTTGGCAACCTACTGCAGGAAAATCTTCTACCCAGTCAGTCATGTCTCTTTCGAGACATGATCGCCCAAGTGTGTATCACGTATGGCACTTAACTGACTGACTGATCGTACGGGAACCGGCGTTTCAAATTAATATGGCCGTAAGCCTAGAAATGAGCAGATTCAGAGAGACGTGTACAACCTGAGGGATCTAGGTGCCTGTGTGGATATAGGTGTCATTTTTCAGCTTTGTTATAAACCTCGCACGTGATTTATCGCAATTTCTCATCACTGTAAAATATATTTTCTAAAATGTTTAAATACCATTATTAGTAGTGTTTGTATTAAATATTTATCTAATTTCTCATATATTTATGAAATCCGTTCACAAAATGTAAAAAGCAAATAAATGTACAAATAACATGCAATTATAAGATCGTTATTAATATTGACACTTCGTTGTGATATGTCCCACTTTAAACAGGGATAACATGATGATGCGGCCCTCTACGAGAAATGTTTGATCACCCCTGAACAATATAGGCCCCTGGGCATGACGATAAATTGCATCCGGCAGTAAGGCCTCTCACGACAGAGTGAAGCACGCTTGGCTGTCAAAATCTCCACGCTGGAAGTTGACACACAATTGATGATGTCACCCTGCTTTTTTAGCAAACACTTATAGATTCCCTTTGAAATGTTTCTTCTGTAGGAACAAGAAAATTCTGACTGTCCAGTTGTTCTGGCTATAACGATAAAAGACATCCGGCAACAATACCTCTGATCGGATGATTTGAGGAACGGGGAAAAACCTCTTAATTGCTGTTGTTTCCAGGTCTACCCTGACCTAGGATGGTATTACCTGTTAGGATCCAGGCTACGGTCAAGTTAACTGTGGTCAAAATACTATGAAAGTGTAAAAATAGACTTTTTATTGAAAAATTTAATTAATACTTTTTTGGAGAAGAAAATATTACCAGCAATACATTTTTTAAAGAAAAAAATATTACCAGTAATACATTTTTGAAGGAAAAAAAATTACCAGTAATACATTTTTTAAGGTAAAAATTATTACAAGTAATACATTTTTGAAGAAAGAAACTATAACCAGCAATACATTTTTGAATGAAAAAAAATTACCAGTAATACATTTTTAAGGTACAAATTATTACCCGCAATATATTTGTGAAAGGGAAAAGTATACCAGCAACACATTTGACTCACGACAAAATCCTATTTACAAAGATATGCCATTGAAACCTGAGCTACGAGCTCATTTCTTACAAAAACACATTCTATTCATAAAAAGCCATTGTAAAAATCTTCTTGGCATGACCCATTGAGGCTGATAAATCCGTAAAACAAAACAAACCTGAGCAATATAGTCCGATATTATTTATGTCAAAATAGAATTTGTGCAAGAGATGTTAACAATCATAATCTAAACTTATGTATAAATGGAACTTTTTGTGTGTGTGTGTGTGTGTGTGTGTGTGTGTCCCCTTTACCTATAGACTCCGAAACTGCTGAACCGATTTTCTTGAAAATTTACACAGTTGTACTATAAGCGTATGCGAGTGTCCTTAGCTAGGTTTTGTGTCAAGGTACCCCCGATAAATATCGAAAATCGATAATCGAATAAATCGGGTTATAGAAGGAATGGTCCGATTTTAATCAAATTTGATACACTCATAGACAAAGACATAAGAAACGATATTCAGAAGTTTTAAGGTTGCAGTTCTTACAATAGTGCAGAAAAATCGATAATATATATATATAAGGCAAGATGTTTGTGTGTGTGTCTGTTTATCTGCCTGTATATCTGTATTTTTTCAGCCCTTTTATTTTAGTTTTTGCTTCGGATTTGGCTCTAAGTAGGTATAATTGTAGTTCTTAGTCTCAGCCATGACACCATTTACTCAGAGGACTTATTTAGCCTTCAAAATTCAGTTTACGACGAAAAAAACTTATTTGATATCGATACCAGGAAATCAAAATTTGACTTACATCCATTCATTTTTCTTTCAGACTACGGTTTCGCTTTAGCTGGAAACAACTATTGCTTTTTAGTCTTTCGTGCCAACGTCCAAAGAGTCTGAGCTCCAGGACCATAGATTAGTTTTAAAGCTTTCATTACACCTGAGCAACGCCGAGCTATACTGCTATTTACTTATACGTATATTGCATAAACTGTCATAGATTCAAACCTGTTCATTTATAACTTCGTGTATACGCACACCCTCCTCGTACACCTGCATACTTGTATTCAGTGGAAGATCTATTATATAACTCATAAAGCTTAATCTTCAGGACCCCTAATCTCTGAGAGCTTCCAAAAGTAGTTTTTTTAATGAGTGATTTTAGCATGTAAGACAACCCACAACAGCAATTTTAATAAAACAAAGGGATAATTTTTTTAAGTGATAATCTTTTAGAAAATAACTACAGATAACATCGGTTATCCAACCAGAGGCTTACAGTATGGACCATTTTCAATGACTCCGTTCTATCACCCCGTTCTTTGCTAATTTGGCCTAGAGGTCGTTGCAATGTAAGAACATTTGGGATTTATTTGAGGTTGCCATATTTTGGCTGGCTGCGAAGATGCCTCTATATCTGCTCCAGTTTGAGCACCCTCACCTTATCTGTTCAATCTTTAGGCTCCCCGTTTTATCTGTCCAAGCTTCGGCACTCCGCTTTACCTGTCCAAGCTTCGGCACTCCGCTTTACCTGTCCAAGCTTCGGCACTCCGCTTTACCTGTCCAAGCTTCGGCACTCCGCTTTGCCTGTCCAAGCTTCGGCACTCCGATTTGCCTGTCCAAGCTTCGGCACTCCGCTTTACCTGTCCAAGCTTCGGCACTCCGCTTTGCCTGTCCAAGCTTCGGCACTCCGCTTTGCCTGTCCAAGCTTCGGCACTCCGCTTTGCCTGTCCAAGCTTCGGCACTCCGCTTTGCCTGTCCAAGCTTCGGCACTCCGCTTTGCCTGTCCAAGCTTCGGCACTCCGCTTTGCCTGTCCAAGCTTCGGCACTCCGCTTTACCTGTGCAAACTTCGGCACTCCGCTTTGCCTGTCCAAGCTTCGGCACTCCGCTTTGCCTGTCCAAGCTTCGGCACTCCGCTTTGCCTGTCCAAGCTTCGGCACTCCGATTTATCTGTGCAAACTTCGGCACTCCGATTTACCTGTCCAAGCTTCGGTACTCCGATTTATCTGTTCAAACTTCGGCACTCCGATTTATCTGTCCAAGCTTCGGCACTCCGATTTTTCTGTTCAAACTTCGGCCCTCTGCTTTATCTGTTTAAGTTTCAGCCCTTCTTATATCTGTTCAAGTTTCAGCCCTCAACTTATCTGTTCAAGCTTCAGAGTCCCCATATCGGTTTAAAGCTTTAGCCCCCTACCTTATCTGTTCAAGCTCCCCACCTTTTCTTTTCAATCTTCAAACTCCCCATATCTGTTCAAGCCTCAGCTCCACACCTTATTTTTTAAGGCTTCAGTAGGTCCACCACTGTATATCTTTTATTTACATAGTTTGTAAAATAAATAAATGCGAAATTGTAAACAATTTCGTTTGTTTTAATCAGCAATTTAAGACGCGTTTAATAAAAAAATGTCTAGCTGACACTTCATGATAAAAATATCGCCAGACAGATTTTGATAGAAATAAATTCGGAACACCAAAATATCACCTGATAAAAATGGCGTCTGTTTGTGAAGTTAGCTTTCCCCAGTCATCTGTCGAAGATATTTTCTTTGCAAAACCATAAAAATAAACCTGGAAAATCACTTTTGCCGTTGACTTCTACGTAAATGCTATATTTTCAGCCGCTAATATTCCTATGAAATTTAATTTATAAAACGAAATGCATAAACCATATTAATAATGCTACAAACGTCTGTTACTTATGACTAAGGCTGTACGAGTAGCATAAATGCTTGCGGTGCAAAAAAATGTTAATCGGTGGGCCGGGTTCAAGTTCCAATTTATTCTCTGGAGCTATAATTGTAGTTCTTAGTCTCAGCCATGACACCATTTACTCAGAGGACTTATTTAGCCTTCAAAATTCAGTTTATGACGAAAAAAACTTATTTGATATCGATACCAGGAAATCAAAATTTGACTTACATCCATTCATTTTTCTTTCAGTCAACGGTTTCGCTTTAACTGGAAACAACTATTGCTTTTTAGTCTTTCGTGCCAACATCCAAAGATTTTGAGCTCCAGGACCATGGATTAGTTCTAAAGCTTTCATTACACCCGAGCAACGCCAGGTTATACTACTAGTATATATATATATATATATATATATATATATTTTAGTCATCCACATACAAGCCTGTTTCGCTGTATCACAGCTCATCAGTGTAGCTAGACATATCCACTTGCTTCTGGCAAGGATTGAAACTTGACCGATTTGGTGTCAGTCGGAGTTGCTACCCACTAAGTCATAGGCGCATGGAATCAGAGAAGAGAAATTTTAACGTGTTATATATAAGCAGTGTGTACACACGCCAGTCACCGAAAGAACTAATTTAAAATTATTTTTTCTGAAGAGTCACGCATATATCGCAGAAGTGGAAACTGTTTTTAAGATTATCTTCTCTGGAGCGCTAAATCGTAATGAGAGCATAATATATTAGTCATCCACATAAAAGCCTGTTTCGCTGTATCATAGCTCATCGGTGTGCCTAGACAGATCCAATTGCTTCTGGCCGGGATATTGTCTTACATCTATGGCACGACTCGGAGTTTAATGCAATCATCAGGTGCATATTTCAAACTGACAGTTTATTAGATTTGAAGTTAAGTTCATTCGATGTTTATAGGAATTAAATCTTATAAAGTTTCTGCTTTTTTGATAACAAGATTAAAAATTTAAATATTCTAAGATTATATGTAAATAGAAATTTAAATTTAAAATAAAAATAAAAAATAAAAATATTAAAAATATTAAAATGCAGAGAGAAAAAAAAATCAAAGTGGCGTAAATCATAAAACGTGATAATTTAAAAGTTGAAATATTCTAATATTACTTGTAGTTAAAAAATCAAAATTTTAAAATTTTAGATGAAAATAAAAATGAAAATGAGAATTAAAAAGTAAAATTCAGAATTCAAAATTAAACAATGCAGGAAGCAAATATTAAAGGGTTTAATTTATAATTGTTAAAAGTAATATTGTGGGAGAAAGAAAGAAAGAAAGAAAGAAAGAAAGGGATGTGGCTTGGAATTAGAAAATTATTAATAAACTGTGACAGATATGAGAAAAAAAGAAAGAAAATACTGAGAGAAATAGATATGAAAATAAATAAATAAATAAATAAGAAAGAAAGAAAGAAAGAAAGAAAGAAAGAAAGAAAGAAAGAAAGAGGAAAATGTATAGGGGAATTTATATCAATCTGTGCTTAAGAATTTAAGTATATATTTTTTCTATGGCAACAAATGATCACAAAATCATTTTTTTATAAAGCAAATTGGGATTATTGATATGGTATAAGATATTACAAGTTTTCCAAAAAAGCATAGATTACATCGATTTTCCTGTAAGGTTTGGATTTACCTACGATAATAATTGAATTCTTGTTTTTTCTTTTTTTTTTCATTTTCTTTTTTTTCATTTCCAATAATATATAAATAAAGCACAGTATTTTGCTGTATTTTCTGTTTAAAGACAACATGAGAAAAATGTATATTGGGATTCTTTTTTTTTGTTGTTGTTGTTTAGAATTTAGCCTCATTTTATTTTGATTGTTTAATATAGTTCCAGTATTTGTATTTCTTTAGTATGTTATTATCTATATTTTTTAACTGAATTTCCAGGTGTCGAGGACACTCCAGTGTAATTCACCATTTGAATTTTGACTTAAAAATATTTAAAAAACTGAAACAGTAACCATAAGAAGCTCGATAAATATTCAAGATTTAAAAAAAGTAAATACCGTATATACTTTTCTATAAGCCGACTTCGTGTATTTTAATATGTCTAGGTGCAATGGATATCGGCTCGGAACGAGAAATTGGGGAGCCGAGTTCGAATTCCAGTTGAACTTCTTGCATTCACTTACGGGCAAATACCCTTGGGAAAGATATTAATCCGTCTCTTCTCTCCATTCTTAAATAAACAAGACAGATTGGGTTTCTATAGCCTTGGCTGACAACCAGTTTATCGCAGAAAGTAATGGCAACCTACTGCGGGATAATCTTCTGCCCAGCCAGTCATGTCTCTTTCGAGACATGGTCGCCCAAAGCGTGTATCACGTATGGCACTTAACTGAATGACTAAATATAATAGTTGGAATCATGATTAAGGCTTTTACTGGTCATAAGGTGGGGGATCAGTTTTCTATTGTTATGAAGTAATAGACTGAGCCCCCCACTAATTACTACATAATAGCATAATACGTCTCTTCCCCTCTCTAGCTACGAGTCAAATAACTGGACAGATTAGGTTATATAATCTTGACTGGCAACCAGTCTACCGCAGAAAGCAATGGCAACCTAGTGCGGGATAATCTTCTGCCGAGCCAGTCATGTCTCTTCCGAGACATGATCGCCTAAGCGTGTATCACGTATGGCACTTAACTGACTGACCGACATTTTATCAAAGTTTAGATTAGATATAGCACAAGACCGAAAATACAGAGCACCCAGTGAGGATCGAGCTCACTCAGATCAGATATCCCGTGACTCATTACAGTCTTAGAGGCACCACATGTACTACAGCCGCAGGTTGCTTTGAATTCAGAGTTTTTCTTCTCCTAGACCGGTTGCTACTCAAAGCTATAGAACCCAGTCTGCCCTGCTATTTTACCCATAGCTTGGAAAGAAGAGATGTATTCATACTTTTTCAAAGCATGTAAGTGAATCTAATGAATCCGACTGGAATTCGAACTCAGTTTTCCGATTCCTCAATCTGAGCCAATATCCATTACTCCACCATACCTCCACCTCACTATCCATTACTCCATCATACCTCCAAGTCGTAATTGTTCTAGCAAGACAAGTTTACTAACCATTACACTACTTCGAGGTACCCGTAGCTGAGACATTATGCATGTCAAAAAAAATCTAAATGAGAAAAAGAGAGAAAGGAAAAGAGAGCGTGGAGAGAGAGAGATATACAGAGGGAGTGAGAGAAAGAGAGAGAGAGAGATCCCTTATTTTATTTTATTTTATTTTTGCTTTGTCAATTCCCAGTCAACTGATATTCATTGTTTTCTATCTTTCTCGTTGGCCGTATTTAATAAAGATTTTTAAAAGAAAGCTATATATATATATATATATATATAAAGTACGTATATTTTGGCAGCATCTTCTCTTTTAACCAAGTTGTGTTAAACGATAGAGACAACATAGTCATATATGTTTCCTTTTGAATGTTCTTTTTTCGGAAATAAAAAGCCTAATCAGAAAATATGAAAAAATTCAAAAGAAAATATATAAGACTATGTTGTCTCTATCGTTTAACACAACTTTTTATATATATATATATATATATATATAATTGACTTTCCCGTCAATTTCCACGTATCAGGATTCGACAACCTCATTCACGCATTGTGCGGGGTATTGCAAAAAGTATTTCTTATAGACTATCAAAGAATTAATCTAGTAAAAATATTTTCGATGATAATAAAAAGTCTACCAAGATACCTTAACTAAAAGTGGACACAAAGATAAATTAGTATATACGGACACTAAGAGAAGTAAACGAAAAAATAGAGGTAGAGGCATTTTATGGTTTAATTCCCCGTTTAATTTAGCAGTAAAAACCAAAATCGGTAAATTGTTTTTTAATCTATTAGAACAGAATTTTGGCAATGATAATAAGTTGTATAAAATATTTAACAAAAACAATGTTAAACTTAGCTAATGCCAAATTTGGAGAAAATAGCTTGTGGACTTAATAAGAAAAAAACTAGCGAAAATACACGCATTGACACACGGGGTTGTAATTGTAGGATTAAGTATAGTTGTCCCTTACAGGGTAGATGCCAGCAGGAATGTGTAGTTTATCAAGTTAAGATTTATAAGAACATGGAAGACGCTGACCCCAAAATATACATAGGAGCTACACAGGATAAATTAATAAAAAGATATAATCATGCTAGTAGCTTCAATAACGAAAAGTCTAAGCATAGCACTAATTTATCCACTTACGTATGGACCATTATACAAGAACTTAATAGAGACCCTATCTTGAAATGGGAGATACTGAATAGATGCGCTAAATATAAAGCTGGCCAGCAATTTTGTAAGCTATGTACAGAGGAAAAACTAGCTATAGCTTTGTATAAACAACTGAATAATCTATTGAATTCCAGGACGGAAATATTGAATAAATGTAGGCATAGGAAGCCCTGGCTGTTGGATTAGGTTCCTTTACCGGGGGATATTACCTTTTTGTTTTGGTCTTTGCCTTTCACCCCTCTATATAATAATAATAATAATAATAATAATAATAATA
>JBBBDQ010001417.1:4257500-4262500 GCA_037127315.1 Ascarosepion bandense
GCTATTGGGCGTGTATAATGATAATATACACGCTTAAAATCTGCCTCATTCTACCGAGCACCCGTACCTCAGAAGTAGAATCGCCGACTGATGCCAATTCGGTCGGGTTTCAATCCTGGGTAAAAAGCAATCGGCTGTCTAACCGTACTGATGAGCTGTGATACAGCGAAACAGATCTGTCTGCGGATGACTATATATATATATATATATATATATATATATAGAGAGAGAGAGAGAGAGAGATGAAATACTTCAACTTCAAAAACTACTTCTGTCCTTAAATTCGCGTATGAACTCAATACTAATAACATAATTCCCTTCTTGACATATTGATAAATACAAACTATAACAAATTTACTATTTCGCCATACAAAATATCTACTAGCATAAATTCATCTTCACTTAACTACAAGAGCGAATGTCCATATTACTACAGAATAGCAATTATGAAAAATCTAATACATCGTGCAAAAACTAATTCATCCACAAAACAGATTTTTTTACAGTGAACTAAAGTATATAAAACAATCACTTATGAATAATAGCTTTCTAAATTATATAGTTGAACAAATACGATGCTTTCTTAGAAATCTAATTGGATATCTATTGGAGTAGATAGTGGTGGAGTAGATAGACTAAATTATTGGAGTAGATAGACTAAACTATCGCCCGGTTCACACTCCACCCACATCTATTGAACAGGTGAAGAGGCTCATCCCTTGTTTCCTGTTTAGGATGCGGTTTCCGGTTTTCCCTTTTCAAGTCTTTTCACTCTTTTATTTATTTATTTTTTCCAATTAGAGTAGATAGACTAAACTATCGCCCGGTTCACACTCCACCCACATCTATTGAACAGGTGAAGAGGCTCATCCCTTGTTTCCTGTTTAGGATGCGGTTTCCGGCTTTCTCTTTTCCATTCTTTTTACCCTTACTTAGCCCCCTGCGCATCAGTGGCGTTATCGCCTTGCTTGGGGTGATATGATTAAAAAAAAAAAAAAGAAAGTCTCAATACTAAGCAAATAGAACATAAAACTACTTCAACTAATCACAAACATATTAATCTTCTATATCGTAAACAAATGCATACAAATTATAAATAAGATGAAAATATACTTAAAAAATTAGTAAATACTAATATATCTACAACAGATCCTAGCAACAAAATTAAGTTAATCATATACTACTGTAAATCTAGTATATCTGACTCAATTATTCGCAATGATTCTTCTCCCCCCGTTAGCGATATAAAAAAAAACAACATAGTTTACAAATTTAAGTGCCTTTTGGGAGATTCTATCGCCAACGAATTAAATAATATTTATGTTGGTCACACTACAAACTCGCTTTCACGACGCTTCACTACACTTGAACGATAATTCTAACATTTTTAGGCATTTAAAACAACATGCCTGGCCACATACACAATTCCAGAAAACCCTATTTAAAAACACAGCTATACTTAAACATGAAAACAAACAAAAACTAAAAATTCTCGAAGCTATATACATAAACAGTTGAAACTTAACCTGAACAAAATAAACTATGAAATCTCCACAAATATCCTTAAATGCCTATAATTAACAACAGAAGCCATTGGTTTATTGGTTTATTATTTTCTTGTTTTCACTCTCGCTTGGCCATGTGTGACGTCATGAGCTGTGATGCGACATTCGCTTCCAGCGTTTAAAATGCACGAGTCTGTTGTTGCATGGAAATCTTTCCTGTAGACAAAAACAGTTTGTCGTTATGGTTTGTCCGTGTTTATAATATATAGTGTAATTTGATGTAAGCCGAAAGCTTAGATTAGATTATTCAAAAATTATGTATCAATATTGTAATTTTCTTTCTTCATGTAACCATAATGCTATTAAGCTTATCAGAAAAAAAGAAAAACTATACATAAAATAGACAAAACTTCTCTATATTATTTAATGAAATATGCATTAATATATATATATATATATATATATATATATATATATATATATATATATATCACTTACTGAAGCCAGTTTATTGCTGATACCCTTGAAGATTAGGTTCAAGTAACTTATATATATATATATATATATATATAAAGAGAGAGAGAGAGAGAGAGAGAGAGAGAGAGAGAAATGTTTCATAAAAAATGACAGACAAGGTATTATCATTAAGTTTGTTTATATAATTTTTCATGTGTTCGTATAATTTTTTTCTTTTTGGAATTCAAATTATATAAGAATTGTTCAAAGCTTTTGTAGTTTCGAGCGCTTTCGGCCATACTTTTAGCCATTATCAAGAATTAATTTTGCTTTACATATAAATAAACATGTGGAAAATTTATGCACATAGAGTTTTGTGTATGTTAAGTTCCAAACACAGTAAGCACATTATTACCGTGTTCATAATTGATGTTATTAAGTGTAGGATTTCTGTTTTTTTATTAGTAATGCCTACATTATTTTTAATTTTCTTTTGCATGTAGATGATGCTATTATGCATGTATTATTAACGAGAATATTACTGTGTTCGGAACTTAACATACACAAGACTATGTGCATAAACTTTTCACATGTTTATTTATAAGTAAAAAAAAAATTAATCCTTGATAATGGTTAAAAGTATAGCCGAAAGTGTTCGAAAGTACAAAAACTTTGGACAATTCTTATATAATTTGAGTTCCAAAAAGAAAAAAATTATATGAACACATGAAAAATTATATAAAAAACTTAATGATAATACCTTGTCTGTCATTTTTAATGAAACCTGTATAAAAGAGAGAATGTTGCCCAAATACATAATATATATATATATATATACATAATATATATATAGTCATCAGCAGACAGATCGGTTTCGCTATATCACAGCTCATCAGTACGGTTAGACAGTCGATTGCTTTTTACCCAGGATTGAAACCTGACCGAATTGACGTCAGTCGGTGATTCTACCTCTGAGGTACGGTCGATCGGTAGAAGGTGGCAGACTTTTTAGCGTGTATATTATCATTATACACGCCCAATAGCTGAGAGTGTTCTAATTCATTGCTGAATAAACGATGCGTAGATGCCAGAGTAGCTACTGTTTTTCAAAGTCTACCATTCTTACACAGTGCTCAATCAGAGTGTGAGAGCGTAAATAGTATATATATATATATATATATATATATATATATATATATATAGTCCTCGAATCTTTCCTTTCGTCCTTTAAGGCGCACGTTTTCCTTCAATAATAGTCGTATAAAAATATTACCTCCCAGTGCCTGTACCCTCAATGAGAGGCTGGGCACCGTAAGCATAGGGCACCTAGCCCGGAAGTCATTCTAGTTAATGGTATCAATTACTAAGTAAATAAATAAAAACGTGTCACAAATAAATAAAACCAGACATAATAAAAAATACTGATAAAATGAATCTAATTATCACGATTTATTTGCCTATACTTACTGCAGATTCGTCAGAAACGCAAATAATCCATTGACGCAAGGGAACATTGCAAGTAATGGAAGCTGACATTTTCCACTATACCGACCTTTCTTAATACACGGAAATCCACAACGTATCTTAGATTATTCTACTAGCAGTTTTATGGAATGCTAAAAGCAATTTCAGCTGCTATTATTTACAGCCGCTAACTCCCAAACAATAGCAAATGCACAACGTTGCATTTTGCTAGGTCTTGTACTATATCCTATCAATCTATTTACCTTGCGTGCATCGATTTTCACGGGATATCAATGAACACGTATTTCTTTTGAGCTATGAAAGAATTAAACTCTTTTGCGCTTGCAACAAATTCACTCAATTAAGTGCCATACGTGATACACACTTGGGTGATCATATCTCTTTCTAGACATGACTGACTGGGCAGAAGATTTTCTCGCAGTAGGTTGCCATTACTTTCTGCGTGTATCTACCGCGGAAAAAGTTTGTGTTTTGTGCGTGGTCTATCGAAGAAAAATTACCAAAAGCTGTTAGCACAAAAAGAACTGCTACGAGTATCAGAAGCTATGCTAATTTTCTTTTCTCTCTGTCTGGCGTGGTTAATCGGTAAAATTGCTCGGGGGAATAAAGGCCATTGCTTTTACTTACTTGGGAGAGATTTTTTGAAGTTTGAAGAGAGAAAATAGATTTTTGAGCTTAGTGAACGAAAGCGCGATTTTTTAAAATTTTAATTTTAATTTTTTTGCTGTTGCGAGGGAAAGGTTAGATTTTAGGTTGGCACACGGATTTTGTTTTTCTATTTTCGTTACACTGCGGTAGACTGGTTGCCAACCAAGGGTATACAACTCACTTTGTTCTGCTATTTAGAGAGAAGCGACTGATTATAAAAATCAAATTACAGACAGAGAAAATATAACAAATTCAAAATTTCTTAAATATGCCGTCATATATAAACCAGTGAATATGATATTTATTTTAGTATTTTTTTCCATCTTAGCTGTACAGTTAAAAAGACAGATATATAGAGTTAACTGTATAGATAAAATTCAGAAATGAATTATAGAGAGTTATTTTGTAATCAGTTCACCACAAGCAAGGCGATAAAGCCACTAAAACGCAAGATGTTACTAATAGTGAAGCAAAATGAGAAAGTGTTAGTAAGAAGAAAGGATTGTAAAGTAAGAGGGTTCGGAAAGACAAAAGATGGCGATTGATGATGCATTTAAATTTTTTGACATTGTAGCAGATAAGGAAAGCAAGAAACCGGAAATGACGGAAAATGTTAATTTATGTTGCATTTAAATTTTTGAAGATCGTAGGCGGCAAGTTAAGCAAGAAACCGGAAGTGACGAAAGATGGCGATTTTGTTACATTTGAATAAATATTATAATTACGAAATGACTTAAATATTTTTAATTTTTGACAATACGGACAAACTAGTTATTTTTTATTTTCTTTGGTATATTTTACCAACATTATTTTTTAACTTTTATATTTTTTAATTAAATAAATACCTGGTATTTTTAATTACTGCTACTTTTCTGAAAAACTCTAATCTTCATTATTTAAGTAATT
>JBBBDQ010001417.1:4267500-4275000 GCA_037127315.1 Ascarosepion bandense
TATCTATCTATCTATATGTGTTTATTTATATACCTATGTATACATTCATATCTATCTATAAATCTATGCTTATTTATATATGTATGTATACATTCATATCTATCTATCTATCTATATGAGTTTATTTATTTCTATGTATACATTCAAATCTATCTATCTATCAATCTATGTTTATTTATATATCTATGTCTACATTCATATCTATCTATCTATCTATGCTTATTTATATATCTATGTCTACATTCATATCTATCTATCTATGCTTATTTATATATCTATGTCTACATACATATCTATCTATCTATGCTTATTTATATATCTATGTCTACATTCATATCTATCTATCTATGCTTATTTATATATCTATGTCTACATTCATATCTATCTATATGTGTTTATTTATATATCTATGTCTACATTCATATCTATCTATATGTGTTTATTTATATATCTATGTCTACATTCATATCTATCTATATATCTATATGTGTTTATTTATATATCTATGTCTACATTCATATGTATGTATCTATCTATGTGTTTATTTATATATCTATGTATAGATTCATACCTATCTATCTATCTATCTGTGGATATTTATATATCTATGTATACATTCACATCTATCTATCTATGTGTGTTTATTTATATATCTATGTATACATTGATATCTATCTATTTATTTGTGTTTATTTATATAACTATGTATACATTCATAGCTATCTATTTACATGGGTTTATTTATATATCTATGTCTACATTTATATCTATCTATCTGTCTATATGTGTTTATTTATATATCTATGTATACATTCATATCTATCTATCTGTGTTTATGTATATATCTATGTCTACATTCATATCTATCTATCTATCTGTTTTTATTTATATATCTATGTCTACATTCATATCTATCTATCTATCTGTGTTTATTTATATATCTATGTCTACATTCATATCAATCTATCTATCTATCTGTGTTTATTTATATATCTATGTCTACATTCATATCAATCTATCTATCTGTGTTTATTTATATATCTATGTCTACATTCATATCTATCTGTGTTTATTTATATATCTATGTATATATTCATATCTATCTATCTGTGTTTATTTATATATCTATGTCTACATTCATATCAATCTATCTATCTATCTATCTGTGTTTATATATCTATGTCTACATTCATATCTATCTGTGTTTATTTATATATCTATGTATATATTCATATCTATCTATCTGTGTTTATTTATATATCTATGTCTACATTCATATCTATCTATATTTATATAACTATGTATACATTCATATCTATCTATCTATCTATCTATCTATATGTGTTTATTTATTTATCTATGTATACATTCATATCTATCTATCTATCTATCTATCTATATGTGTTTATTTATTTATCTATGTATACATTCATATCTATCTATCTATCTATCTATCTATCTATATGTGTTTATTTATTTATCTATGTATACATTCATATCTATCTATCTATCTATCTATCTATCTATCTGTGCTTATTTATATATCTAAGTCTACATTCATATCTATCTATCTATCTTTATGTGTTATTTATATATCTATGTATACATTCATATGTATGTATCTAAATGTGTTTATTTATATATCTATGTAAACATTCATATCTATCTATCTATCTATATGTATTTATTTATATATCTATGTATACGTTCATATCTATCAATCTATGTATCTGTGCTTATTTATATATCTATGTCTACATTCATATCTATCTATCTATCTATGCTTATTTATATATCTATGTCTACATTCATATCTATCTATCCATATATCTACGCTTATTTATATATCTATGTCTACATTCATATCTATCTATCCATCTATATATGCTTATTTATATATCTATGTCTACATTCATATCTATCAATCCATCAATCTATGCTTATTTATATATCTATGTCTACATTCATATCTATCTATCCATCTATCTATGATTATTTATATATCTATGTCTGCATTCATATCTATATATCTATCGATCTGTGATTATTTATATATCTATGTCTGCATTCATATCTATCTATCTATCTATGATTATTTATATATCTATGTCTGCATTCATATCTATCTATCTATCTATGATTATTTATATATCTATGTCTGCATTCATATCTATCTATCTATCTATGATTATTTATATATCTATGTCTGCATTCATATCTATCTATCTATCTATCTATGATTATTTATACATCTATATCTACATTCATATCTAACTATATATCCAAATATCTATCTATGTTTATTTATATATCTATGTCTACATTCATATCAATCTATCTATCCATCTATCTATGCTTATTTATATATCTACGTCTACATTCATATCTATCTATCCATCCATCTATGCATATGTATCTATGTCTACATATTTATGTATCTATGTCTACATTAATATCTATCTATCTATCTATCTATATGTGCATATTTATATATCTATGTCCACATTCATATCTATCTTTCTATCTATATGTGCTTAATTATATATCTATGTTGACATTCATATCTATCTATCTATCTGTGCTCATTTGTATTTGTATGTCTACATTCAAATATATATATCTATCTACCTATGCTTATTTACATATCTATGTGTACATTCATATCTATCTATCTATCTTTATGTGCATATTTATATATCTATCTCTACAGTGATCTTTATCTATCTATCTATCTTTATGTGCATATTTATATATCTATCTCTACATTGATATTTATCTATCTATCTATCTATCTTTATGTGCATATTTATATATCTATCTCTACATTGATATTTATCAATCTATCTGTCTTTATGTGCATATTTATATATCTATCTCTACATTGATATTTATCTATGTATGTATGTATGTATGTATCTATCTATCTATCTTTATGTGCATATTTATATATCTATCTCTACATTGATATCTATCTATCTATCTATCTATCTGTCTTTCTGCGCATATTCATATATCTATCTCTACATTGATATCTATCTATCTTTCTGTGCATATTTATAGATCTATCTCTACATTGATATCTATCTATCTATCTATATTTATGTGCATACATATATAAATATATATGTTTCTCTACATTGATATCTATGTATCTATCTGTCTTTGTGTGCAGATGTATATATCTATCTTTATGTGCATATTTATATATCTATCTCTACATTGATATCTATCTATCTATCTGTCTTTATGTGCATATTTATATATCTATCTCTACATTGATATCTATCTATCTGTCTTTATGTGCATATTTATATATCTATCTCTATATTGATATCTATCTATCTATCTATCTACGCTTATTTATATATCTATATCTACATACATATCTATCTATCTTTACATCTATCTATCTATGCTCATTTATATATCTAGGTCTACATTCATATCTATCTATCTTTACATCTATCTATCTATGCTCATTTATATATCTAGGTCTACATTCATATCTATCTATCTATCTATCTATCTACGCTTATTTCTATATCTATATCTACATTCATATCTATCTATCTATCTATACATCGATCTATCTATGCTCATTTATATATCTAGGTCTACATTCATATCTATCTATCTATACATCTATCTATCTATGCTCATTTATATATCTAGGTCTACATTCATATCTATCTATCTATCTATTTATCTATCTATCTAT
This sequence comes from Ascarosepion bandense, assembly GCA_037127315.1. Lineage (NCBI taxonomy): Eukaryota > Metazoa > Mollusca > Cephalopoda > Sepiida > Sepiidae > Ascarosepion > Ascarosepion bandense. The sequence goes on from JBBBDQ010001417.1 coordinate 4,271,219, forward strand.
CTAACAATCTATCTACGCTTATTTATATATCTATATCTACATTCATATCTATCTATCTATACATCGATCTATCTATGCTCATTTATATATCTATGTCTACATTCATATCTATCAATCCATCAATCTATGCTTATTTATATATCTATGTCTACATTCATATCTATCTATCCATCTATCTATGATTATTTATATATCTATGTCTGCATTCATATCTATATATCTATCGATCTGTGATTATTTATATATCTATGTCTGCATTCATATCTATCTATCTATCTATGATTATTTATATATCTATGTCTGCATTCATATCTATCTATCTATCTATGATTATTTATATATCTATGTCTGCATTCATATCTATCTATCTATCTATGATTATTTATATATCTATGTCTGCATTCATATCTATCTATCTATCTATCTATGATTATTTATACATCTATATCTACATTCATATCTAACTATATATCCAAATATCTATCTATGTTTATTTATATATCTATGTCTACATTCATATCAATCTATCTATCCATCTATCTATGCTTATTTATATATCTACGTCTACATTCATATCTATCTATCCATCCATCTATGCATATTTATGTATCTATGTCTACATTAATATCTATCTATCTATCTATCTATATGTGCATATTTATATATCTATGTCCACATTCATATCTATCTTTCTATCTATATGTGCTTAATTATATATCTATGTTGACATTCATATCTATCTATCTATCTGTGCTCATTTGTATTTGTATGTCTACATTCAAATATATATATCTATCTACCTATGCTTATTTACATATCTATGTGTACATTCATATCTATCTATCTATCTTTATGTGCATATTTATATATCTATCTCTACAGTGATCTTTATCTATCTATCTGTCTTTATGTGCATATTTATATATCTATCTCTACATTGATATCTATCTATCTATCTATCTATCTTTATGTGCATATTTATATATCTATCTCTACATTGATATTTATCTATCTATCTATCTATCTTTATGTGCATATTTATATATCTATCTCTACATTGATATTTATCAATCTATCTGTCTTTATGTGCATATTTATATATCTATCTCTACATTGATATTTATCTATGTATGTATGTATGTATGTATGTATCTATCTATCTATCTTTATGTGCATATTTATATATCTATCTCTACATTGATATCTATCTATCTATCTATCTATCTGTCTTTCTGCGCATATTCATATATCTATCTCTACATTGATATCTATCTATCTTTCTGTGCATATTTATAGATCTATCTCTACATTGATATCTATCTATCTATCTATATTTATGTGCATACATATATAAATATATATGTTTCTCTACATTGATATCTATGTATCTATCTGTCTTTGTGTGCAGATGTATATATCTATCTTTATGTGCATATTTATATATCTATCTCTACATTGATATCTATCTATCTATCTGTCTTTATGTGCATATTTATATATCTATCTCTACATTGATATCTATCTATCTGTCTTTATGTGCATATTTATATATCTATCTCTATATTGATATCTATCTATCTATCTATCTACGCTTATTTATATATCTATATCTACATACATATCTATCTATCTTTACATCTATCTATCTATGCTCATTTATATATCTAGGTCTACATTCATATCTATCTATCTTTACATCTATCTATCTATGCTCATTTATATATCTAGATCTACATTCATATCTATCTATCTATCTATCTATCTATCTACGCTTATTTCTATATCTATATCTACATTCATATCTATCTATCTATCTATACATCGATCTATCTATGCTCATTTATATATCTAGGTCTACATTCATATCTATCTATCTATACATCTATCTATCTATGCTCATTTATATATCTAGGTCTACATTCATATCTATCTATCTATCTATTTATCTATCTATCTATCTAACAATCTATCTACGCTTATTTATATATCTATATCTACATTCATATCTATCTATCTATACATCGATCTATCTATGCTCATTTATATATCTATGTCTACATTCATATCTATCAATCCATCAATCTATGCTTATTTATATATCTATGTCTACATTCATATCTATCTATCCATCTATCTATGATTATTTATATATCTATGTCTGCATTCATATCTATATATCTATCGATCTGTGATTATTTATATATCTATGTCTGCATTCATATCTATCTATCTATCTATGATTATTTATATATCTATGTCTGCATTCATATCTATCTATCTATCTATGATTATTTATATATCTATGTCTGCATTCATATCTATCTATCTATCTATGATTATTTATATATCTATGTCTGCATTCATATCTATCTATCTATCTATCTATGATTATTTATACATCTATATCTACATTCATATCTAACTATATATCCAAATATCTATCTATGTTTATTTATATATCTATGTCTACATTCATATCAATCTATCTATCCATCTATCTATGCTTATTTATATATCTACGTCTACATTCATATCTATCTATCCATCCATCTATGCATATTTATGTATCTATGTCTACATTAATATCTATCTATCTATCTATCTATATGTGCATATTTATATATCTATGTCCACATTCATATCTATCTTTCTATCTATATGTGCTTAATTATATATCTATGTTGACATTCATATCTATCTATCTATCTGTGCTCATTTGTATTTGTATGTCTACATTCAAATATATATATCTATCTACCTATGCTTATTTACATATCTATGTGTACATTCATATCTATCTATCTATCTTTATGTGCATATTTATATATCTATCTCTACAGTGATCTTTATCTATCTATCTGTCTTTATGTGCATATTTATATATCTATCTCTACATTGATATCTATCTATCTATCTATCTATCTTTATGTGCATATTTATATATCTATCTCTACATTGATATTTATCTATCTATCTATCTTTATGTGCATATTTATATATCTATCTCTACATTGATATTTATCAATCTATCTGTCTTTATGTGCATATTTATATATCTATCTCTACATTGATATTTATCTATGTATGTATGTATGTATGTATGTATCTATCTATCTATCTTTATGTGCATATTTATATATCTATCTCTACATTGATATCTATCTATCTATCTATCTATCTGTCTTTCTGCGCATATTCATATATCTATCTCTACATTGATATCTATCTATCTTTCTGTGCATATTTATAGATCTATCTCTACATTGATATCTATCTATCTATCTATATTTATGTGCATACATATATAAATATATATGTTTCTCTACATTGATATCTATGTATCTATCTGTCTTTGTGTGCAGATGTATATATCTATCTTTATGTGCATATTTATATATCTATCTCTACATTGATATCTATCTATCTATCTGTCTTTATGTGCATATTTATATATCTATCTCTACATTGATATCTATCTATCTGTCTTTATGTGCATATTTATATATCTATCTCTATATTGATATCTATCTATCTATCTATCTACGCTTATTTATATATCTATATCTACATACATATCTATCTATCTTTACATCTATCTATCTATGCTCATTTATATATCTAGGTCTACATTCATATCTATCTATCTTTACATCTATCTATCTATGCTCATTTATATATCTAGGTCTACATTCATATCTATCTATCTATCTATCTATCTACGCTTATTTCTATATCTATATCTACATTCATATCTATCTATCTATCTATACATCGATCTATCT
>JBBBDQ010001417.1:4280000-4295000 GCA_037127315.1 Ascarosepion bandense
TACCTATCTTTGCTTATTTATATATCTATGTCTACATTCATGTCTATCTATCTATCTATCTTTGCTTATTTATATATCTATGTCTACATTCATGTCTATCTATCTATCTATCTATCTATCTATCTATCTGTCTGTCTCTCTATCTATCTATCTGTGCTTATTTATATATCTATGTCTACATTCATGTCTATATATCAATCTATCTATCTATATGTGCTTATTTATATATCTATGTCTACATTCATGTCTATCTATCTATTTATATGTGCTTATTTATATATCTATGTCTACATTCATGTCTATTTATCTATTTATATGTGTTTATTTATATATCTATGTCTACATTCATGTCTGTCTATCTATGTATCTATCTATTTGTATGTGCTTTTTATATATCTATGTCTACATTCATGTCTATCTATCTATCTATGCTTATTTATATATCTATGTCTACATTCATGTCTATCTATCTATATATATATATATGTGCTTATTTATATATCTATGTCTACATTCATGTCTATCTATGTATATATCTGTGTTTATTTATATATCTATGTCTACATTCATGTCTATCTATCTTTGCTTATTTATATATCTATGTCTACATTCATGTCTATCTATCTATCTTTTCTTATTTATATATCTATGTCTACATTCATGTCTTTCTATCTATCTATCTATCTATCTATCTATCTATCTGGGCTTATTTATATATCTATGTCTACATTCATGTCTATCTATCTATCTCTCTATCCATCTATCTGTGCTTATTTATATCTCTATGTCTACAGTCATGTCTATCTATCTATATATATATCTTTATATATCCATGTTTACATTCATGTCTATCTATGTATATATCTGTGCTTATTTATATATCTATGTCTACATTCATGTCTATCTATCTATCTATCTATCTGTTTGTGCTTATTTATATATCTATGTCTACATTCCTGTCTATATATCAATCTACCTATCTATATATATGTGCTTATTTATATATTTATGTCTACATTCATGTCTATATATCAATCTATCTATCTATCTATCTATATATATGTGCTTATTTATATTTTTATGTCTACATTCATGTCTATATATCAATCTATCTATCTATCTATATATATGTGCTTATTTATATATTTATGTCTACATTCATGTCTATATATCAATCTATCTATCTATCTATATATATGTGCTTATTTATATATTTATGTCTACATTCATGTCTATATATCAATCTATCTATCTATCTATCTATCTATCTATCTATCTATATGTGCTGATTTATATAGCTATGTCTACATTCATGTCTATCTATCTATCTATCTATGCTTATTTATATATCTATGTCTACATTCATGTCTATCTATCTATCTATCTATCTATGCTTATTTATATATCTATGTCTACATTCATGTCTATCTATCTATCTATCTATCTATGCTTATTTATATATCTATGTCTACATTCATGTCTATCTATCTATCTATCTATGCTTATTTATATATCTATGTCTACATTCATGTCTATCTATCTATATATATATCTGTGCTTATTTATATATCTATCTCTACATTCATGTCTATCTATGTATATATCTGTGCTTATTTATATATCTATGTCTACATTCATGTCTAACTATCTATCTCTCTATCCATCTATCTGTGCTTATTTATATCTCTATGTCTACATTCATGTCTATCTATCTATATATATATCTGTGCTTATTTATATATCCATGTTTACATTCATGTCTATCTATGTATATATCTGTGCTTATTTATATATCTACGTCTACATTCATGTCTGTCTATCTATCTATCCATTTGTGCTTATTTATATATCTATGTCTACATTCATGTCTATATATCAATCTATCTATCTATATGTGCTTATTTATATATCTATGTCTACATTCATGTCTATCTATCTATTTATATGTGCTTATTTATATATCTATGTCTACATTCATGTCTATTTATCTATTTATATGTGCTTATTTATATATCTATGTCTACATTCATGTCTATCTATCTATCTATGCTTATTTATATATCTATGTCTACATTCATGTCTATCTATCTATATATATATATATGTGCTTATTTATATATCTATGTCTACATTCATGTCTATCTATGTATATATCTGTGTTTATTTATATATCTATGTCTACATTCATGTCTATCTATCTTTGCTTGTTTATATATCTATGTCTACATTCATGTCTATCTATCTATCTATCTTTTCTTATTTATATATCTATGTCTACATTCATGTCTATCTATCTATCTATCTACATATATATATTATTTATATATCTATCTATCTAACTATCTAACTATATCTGTATATTTATATATCTATGTGTACATTCATATCTATCTATCTATCTATATTTGCCTATTTTTCATCTATCTCTACATTCATAACTATCTATCTATCTTTATGTGCATATTTTTTATCTATCTCTACATTCATAACTATCTATCTATCTATCTTTATGTGCATATTTTTTATCTATCTCTACATTCATAACTATCTATCTAACTATCTATATGTGTATATTTATATATGTATCTCTACATTCATATCTATCTATCTTTATGTGTATATTTATATGTCTATCCTTACATTCATATCTATCTATCTATGTCTATGTATATATATATATATATGTATATATATCTGTCTCTTCATTCATATCTATCTATGTATCTATTTATGTGTATATTTATATATCTATCTCTACATTCATATATATCTAACTTTATGTGTATAATTATATATCTATCTCCACATTCATATCTATCTATATGTGCATATTTATATATCTATCTCTACATTCGTATCTATTTATCTATCTATCTCTACATTCATATCTATCTATCTATATGTGCATATTTCTATCTATCTCTACATTCATATCTATCTATCTATATGTGTATATTTCTATCTATCTCTACATTCATATCTATCTATCTATATGTGCATATTTCAATCTCTACATTCATATCTATCTATCACTACATTCATATCTATCAATCTATCTCTACATTCATATCTAACTATCTATCTCTACATTCATATCTAACTATCTATCTCTACATTCATATCTATCTATCTCTACATTAATATCTATCTGTCTATCTATCTCTACATTCATATCTATCTATCAATCTCTACATTCATATCTATTTATCTATCTCTACATTCATATCTATCTATCTATCTATCTATCTATCGATCTATCTATCTACCTATCCATCTATGCTTATTTATATATCTATGTCTACATCCATGTCTATCTATCTATCTATCTATCTATGCTTATTTATATATCTATGTCTACATTCATGTCTATCTATCTATCTATCTATGCTTATTTATATATCTATGTCTACATTCATGTCTATCTATCTATCTATCTTTGCTTATTTATATATCTATGTCTACATTCATGTCTATCTATCTATATATATATCTGTGCTTATTTATATATCTATGTCTACATTCATGTCTATATATCTATCTATTTGTGCTTATTTATATATCTATGTCTACAATCATGTCTATCTATCTATCTACCTATCTATCTGTCTGTCTCTCTATCTATCTATCTGTTCTTATTTATATATCTATGTCTACATTCATGTCTATCTATGTATCTATCTATTTGTGCTTATTTATATATCTATGTCTACATTCATGTCTATATATCAATCTATCTATCTGTGCTTATTTATATCTCTATGTCTACATTCATGTCTATCTATCTATCTCTCTATCCATCTATCTGTACTTATTTATATATGTATGTCTACATTCATGTCTATCTATCTATATATATATCTGTGCTTATTTATATATCCATGTTTACATTCATGTCTATGTATATATCTGTTCTTATTTATATATCTATGTCTACATTCATGTCTATCTATCTATCTATCTATCTATATGTGCTTATTTATATATCTATGTCTACATTCATGTCTATATATCCATCTATCTATCTATCTATATGTGCTTATTTATATATCTATATCTACATTCATGTATATATATCAATCTATCTATCTATCTATATGTGCTTATTTATATAGCTATGTCCACATTCATGTCTATCTATCTATGTATATATATGTGCTTAATTATATATCTATGACTACATTCATGTCTATCTATCTATCTATATATATATATATATATTATTTATATATCTATGTATCTATCTTTCTATGTATCTATCTATCTAACTATCTCACTATCTCTGTTTATTTATATATCTATGTGTACATTCATATCTATCTATCTATCTTTATTTGCATATTTATATCTATCTCTACATTCATAACTATCTCTCTATCTATCTTTATGTGCATATTTTTTTATCTATCTCTACATTCATAACTATCTATCTATCTATCTTTATGTGCATATTTTTTTATCTATCTCTACATTCATAACTATTTATCTATCTATCTATATGTGCATATTTATATATCTATCTCTATATTCATATATATCTATCTTTATGTGCATATTTATATATCTATCTCTACATTCATATCTATCTATCTATATGTGCATATTTCTATCTCTACATTCATATCTATCTATCTATCTATCTCTACATTCATATCTATCTATCTATCTCTACATTCATATCTATCTATCTATCTATACTTTCATATCTATCTGTCTATCTCTACTTTCATATCTATCTATCAATCTATACTTTCATATCTATCTGTCTATCTATACTTTCATATCTATCTGTCTATCTCTCATATCTATCTATCTATCTATCTCTACTTTCATATCTATCTATCTATCTATCTCTACTTTCATATCTATCTATCTATCTATCTCTACTTTCATATCTATCTATCTATCTCTACTTTCATATCTATCTATCTATCTATCTATCTCTACATTCATATCTATCTATACATTCATATCTATCTATCTATCTCTACTTTCATATCTATCTATATATCTCTACTTTCATATCTATCTATCTATCTATCTATCTATCTATCTCTACATTCATATCTATCTATACATTCATATCTATCTATACATTCATATCTATCTATCTATCTCTACATTCATATCTATCTATCTATCTATCTCTATATTCATATTTCTCTATCTATCTATCTCTACAGTCATGTCTATCTATCTATCTCTACATTCATATCTATCTATCTATCTCTACATTCATATCTATCTATCTATCTCTACATTCATATCTATCTATCTATCAATCTATCTCTACATTCATATCTATCTATCTATCTATACATTCATATCTATCTATCTATCTATCTATCTATCTCTACATTCATCTCTAACTATCTATCTATCTCTACATTCAACTCTATCTATCTATCTCTACATTCATATCTATCTGTGTATATATATATCTGTACATTCATATCTATCTATCTATCTATCTATATGTGCATATTTATATATCTATCTCTACATTCATGTCTATCTATATATCTATCTATCTATTTATATGTGTATATTTATGTATCTATCTATACATTCATATCTATCCAACTATATGTGTATATCTATATATCTATTTCTACATTCATATCTATCTATACGTGCATATTTATATATCTATCACTACATTCATATCTATCTATTTATCTATCTCTATGTGCATATTTATATATGTATCTCTACATTCATATCAATCTATCTATCATTATGTGCATATTCATATATGTATCTCTACATTCATATCTATCCATCTATCTTTCTTTATGTGTATATTCATATATCTATTTATTACATTCATATCTATCTATCTTTATGTGTATATTTATATATCTATCTCTACATTCATATCTATCTATATATCTATCTAGATGTGTATATTTATATATCTATCTCTACATTCATATCTATCTATCTATCTATCTATCTCTACATTCATATCTATCTATCTATATGTGTATATTTATATATCTATCTCTACATTCATATCTATCTATCTCTACATTCATATCTATCTATCTATCTCTACATCCATATCTATCTATCTATCTATCTATTTATCTATCTCTACATTCATATCTATCTATCTATCTATTTGTCTATCTCTACATTCATATCTATCTATCTCTACATTCGTATCTATCTATCTCTACATTTATATCTATCTATCTCTCTCTCTCTCTCTCTACATTTATATCTATCTATCTATTTATGTATCTATCTCTCTCTCTCTACATCTATCTTTACATTTAAATCTATCTAACTATCTATCTATTTATCTCTCTATCTATCTATCGCTACATTCATATCTATCTATCTATCGGTATGTGTATATTTATATATCTATCTGTACATTCATATCTATCTATCTATCTATCTATCTATCTATCTCTACATTCATATCTATCTATCTATCTCTACATTCATATCTATTTATCTATCTATAAATCTATCACTACATTTATCAATCTATCTATCTCTACATTCATATCTATTTATCTATCTATAAATCTATCACTACATTTATCAATCTATCTATCTCTACATTCATCTCTACATTTATCTATCTATCTCTCATCATTCATATCTATCTATTCATCTCTACATCAATATCTATCTATCTCTACATTCATATCTATCTATCTATCTATCTATCTATCTCTACATTCATATCTATCTATCTATCTATCTATCTATCTCTACATTCATATCTATCTATCTATCTATCTCTACATTCATATCTATCTATCTATCTCTACATTCATATCAATCTATCTATCTCTACATTCATATCTATCTATCTCTACATTCATATCTATCTATCTCTTCATTCATATATATCTATCTATCTATCTCTACATTCATATCTATCTATCTATCTATCTATCTCTACATTTATATCTATCTATCTATCTCTACATTCATATCTATCTATCTATCTCTACATTTATATCTATCTATCTCTACATTCATATCTATCTATCTATCGCTACATTTATATCTATCTATCTATCGCTACATTTATATCTATCTATCTATCGCTTACATTTATATCTATCTATCTCTTCATTCATATCTATCTATCTATCTATCTCTACATTTATATGTATCTATCTATCTCTACATATATATCTATCTATCTGTCTCTACATATATATCTATCTATCTATCTATCTCGACATTTATATCTATCTATCTATCTCTACATTTATATCTATCTATCTCTACATTCATATCTATCTATCTATCTATCTCTACATTCATATCTATCTATCTATCTCTACATTCATATCTATCTATCTATCTCTACATTCATATCTATCTATATATCTATTTATCTATCTCTACATTCGTATCTATCTATCTCTACATTCATATCTATCTATCTCTACATTCGTATCTATCTATCTATCTCTACATTCATATCTATCTATCTCTACATTCGTATCTATCTATCTATCTCTACATTCATATCTATCTATCTCTCCATTTATATCTATCTATCTCTACATTAATATCTATCTATCTCTACATTTATATCTATCTATCTCTACATTTATATCTATATATATATATATATATATCTCTACATTTATATCTATCTATCTATCTCTACATCTATCTTTACATTTAAATATATCTAACTATCTATCTATTTATCTCTCTATCTATCTATCGCTACATTCATATCTATCTAACTATCTATCTATTTATCTCTCTATCTATCTATCGCTACATTTATATCTATCTATCTATCGGTATGTGTATATTTATATATCTATCTGTACATTCATATCTATCTATCTATCTATCTCTACATTCATATCTATCTATCTATCTATCTCTACATTCATATCTATCTATCTATCTCTACATTCATATCTATCTATCTATCTATAAATCTATCTCTACATTTATCTATCTATCTATCTCTACATTCATATCTATCTATCTATCTCTACATTCATATCTATCTATCTATCTATCTCTAAATTTATATCTATCTATCTATCTATCTCTACATTTATATCTATCTATCTCTACATTCATATCTATCTATCTCTACATTCATATCTATCTATCTCTACATTCATATCTATCTATCTATCTATCTATCTCTACATTTATATCTATCTATCTCTATTTTCATATCTATCTATCTATCTATCTCTACATTTATATCTATCTATCTATCTCTACATTTATATCTATCTATCTATCTCTACATTTATATCTATCTATCTCTACATTCATATCTATCTATCTATCTCTACATTTATATCTATCTATCTATCTCTACATTTATATCTATCTATCTATCTATCTATCTATCTATCTCTACATTTATATCTATCTATCTCTACATTTATATCTATCTATCTTTGCATTCATATCAATCTATCTATCGCTACATTCATATCTATCTCTACATTTATATCTATCTATCTCTACATTTATATCTATCTATCTATCTCTACATTCATATCTATCTATCTATTTACCTATGTCTACATTCAAATCTATCTAACTATCTATCGATTTATCTCTCTATCTATCTATCTCTACATTCATATCTATCTATCTATCGATATGTGTATATTTATATATCTATCTGTACATTCATATCTATCTTTCGATATGTGCATATTTATATATCTATTTCTATATTCATATCATTCTATCTATCTATCTATATGTACATATTTATATATCTATCTATACATTCATATCTATCTATGTATATGTGTATATTTATGCATGTATCTGTACATTTATATCTATCTATCTGTGCATGCTTATATATCTATTTCTACATTCATATCAATCTATCTATATGCGCATATTTATATATCTATCTTTACCTTCATATATATCTATCTATCTTTTGTGCATATCTATCTATTTATCCATGCTTATGTGCATATTTATATATCTATCTCTACATTCATATCTATCTATCTGTGCATATTTATATATCAATCTCTACTATCATATCTACTTGTGCATATTCATATATCTATGTCTACATTCATATGTATCTCTCTATCTATCTGTGCATATTTATATATATATCTCTACATTCATATCTATCTCTCTATCTATCTGTGCATATTTATATATATATCTCTACATTTATATCTATCTCTCTATCTATCTCTCTATCTATCTGTGCATATTTATATATCTATCTCTACATTCGTATCTATCTATTTATCTATGTTTATGTGCATATTTATATATCTATCTCTACATTCATATCTATCTATCTGTGCATATTTATGTATCCATCTCTACTATCATATCTATCTGTGCATATTTATATATCTATGTCTACATTATTATGTATCTCTCTATCTATCTGTGCATATTTATATATCTATCTCTACATTCATATCTATCTATCCCTTTTTACATTCAAATCTATCTATCTATCCATCTCTACATTCTTATCTATCTATCCATCTCTACATTCATATCTATCTATCCATCTCTACATTCATATCTATCTATCCATCTCTACATTCATATCTATCTATCCATCTCTACATTCATATCTATCTATCCATCTCTACATTCATATCTATCTATCTATCTATCTATCTATCTATCTATCCATTTCTACATTCATATCTATCTATCTATCTATCCATTTCAACATTCATATCTCTCTATCTATCCATTTCTACATTCATATCTATCTATCTCTACATTCATATCTATCTATCTCTACATTCATATCGATCTATCTCTTCATTCATATCGATCTATCTCTACATACATATCTATCTATCTAACTCTACATATCTATCTATCTATCTATCTATACATATCTATCTATCTATCCTACATATCTATTTATCTATCTATCTACATACATATCTATCTATCTCTACATATCTATCTATCTATCTATCTATCTCTACATACATATCTATCTATCTATCTCTACATATCTATCTATCTATCTATCTATCTCTACATACATATCTATCTATCTCTACATATCTATCTATCTATCTCTACATATCTATCTATCTATCTCTACATATCTATCTATCTATCTATCTCTACATGTCTATCTATCTATCTCTCCATTCACTTATCTATCTATCTATCTATCTCTCCATTCATATCTATCTATCTATCTATCTCTCCATTCATATCTATCTATCTATCTATCTATCTCTCCATTCATATCTATCTATCTATCTATCTATCTATCTATCTCTCCATTCATATCTATCTATCTATCTATCTCTCCATTCATATCTATCTATCTATCTATCTCTCCATTCATATCTATCTATCTATCTATCTATCTATCTCTCCATTCATATCTATCTATCTATCTCTCCATTCATATCTATCTATCTATCTATCTATCTCTCCATTCATATCTATCTATCTATCTCTCCATTCATATCTATCTATCTATCTATCTCTCCATTCATATCTATCTATCTATCTATCTCTCGATACATATCTATCTATCTATCTATCTATCTATCTCTCCATTCATATCTATCTATCTATCTATCTATCTATCTATCTCTCCATTCATATCTATCTATCTATCTATCTATCTCTCCATTCCTATCTATCTATCTATCTATCCCTACATTCATATCTATGTATCTCTCTATCTATCCATATGTATATTTATATATCTATCTGCACATTCACATCTATCTCTCGAAACGTGCATATTTATATATCTATCTCTATATTCATATCTATCTTTCTATCAATATGTACATATTTATATATCTATCTCTACATTCATATATATCTATCAATCTGTATGTGTATATTTATGTGTCTGTCTGTACATTCATATCTATCTATCTGTATGCGCATATTTATATATCTATCTTTACCTTCATATATATCTATCTATATTTATGTGCATATTATATATCTATCTATACATTCATATCTATCTATTTATCTATGTTTATGTGCATATTTATATGTCTATCTCTACATTCATATCTATCTATCTATTTATCTATCAATCTATATGTGCATATGTATATATCGATCTCTACATTCATATCTATCTATTTATCTATCTATATTTCTATACATTCATATCTATGTATTTATCCATCTATCTATATGGGCATATTTTTATATCTATCTCTACATTCATATCTATCTATCTATCTCTACATTCATATCTATCTATCTATCTATCTATCTCTATTCATCATATCTATCTATCTATCTATCTATCTCTACATTCATATCTATCTATCTATCTATCTATCTACATTCATATTCTATCTATCTATCTATCTATCTATCTCTACATTCATATCTATCTATCTATCTATCTCTACATTCATATCTATCTATCTATCTATCTATCTCTACATTCATATCTATCTATCTATCTATCTATCTCTACATTCATATCTCTATCTATCTATCTATCTATCTCTACATTCATATCTATCTATCTATCTATCTCTACATTCATATCTATCTATCTATCTATCTCTACATTCATATCTATCTATCTATCTATCTCTACATTCATATCTATCTATCTATCTATCTCTACATTCATATCTATCTATCTATCTATCTATCTTCTACATTCATATCTATCTATCTATCTCTACATTCATATCTATCTATCTATCTATCTCTACATTCATATCTATCTATCTATCTATTCTCTACATTCATATCTATCTATCTATCTATCTATCTCTACATTCATATCTATCTCTCTATCTATCTATCTCTACATTCATATCTATCTATCTATCTATCTATCTCTACATTCATATCTATCTATCTATCTCTACATTCATATCTATCTATATATCTATCTATCTATTTATATGTGTATATTTATGTATCTATCTATACATTCATATCTATCCAACTATATGTGTATATCTATATATCTATTTCTACATTCATATCTATCTATATGTGCATATTTATATATCTATCTCTACATTCATATCTATCTATTTATCTATCTCTATGTGCATATTTATATATGTATCTCTACATTCATATCAATCTATCTATCATTATGTGCATATTCTTATATGTATCTCTACATTCATATCTATCCATCTATCTTTCTTTATGTGTATATTCATATATCTATTTATTACATTCATATCTATCTATCTTTATGTGTATATTTATATATCTATCTCTACATTCATATCTATCTATATATCTATCTAGATGTGTATATTTATATATCTATCTCTACATTCATATCTATCTATCTATCTATCTCTACATTCATATCTATCTATCTATCTATCTATATGTGTATATTTATATATCTATCTCTACATTCATATCTATCTATCTATCTCTACATTCATATCTATCTATCTCTACATTCATATCTACCTATCTATCTGTACATTCATCTCTACATTTATCTATCTATCTATCTCTACATTCATATCTATCTATCTATCTCTACATTCATATCAATCTATCTATCTCTACATTCATATCTATCTATCTATCTCTACATTCATATCAATCTATCTATCTCTACATTCATATCAATCTATCTATCTCTACATTCATATCAATCTATCTATCTCTACATTCATATCAATCTATCTATCTCTACATTCATATCTATCTATCTCTACATTCATATCTATCTATCTCTACATTCATATCTATCTATCTATCTATCTATCTATCTCTACATTCATATCTATCTATCTCTACATTCATATCTATCTATCTATCTCTACATTTATATTTATCTATCTATCTATCTCTACATTTATATCTATCTATCTATCTATCTATCTCTACATTTATATCTATCTATCTCTACATTCATATCTATCTATCTCTACATTCATATCTATCTATCTATCTATCTATCTCTACATTTATATCTATCTATCTATCGCTACATTTATATCTATCTATCTCTACATTCATATCTATCTATCTATCTCTACTTTTATATCTATCTATCTATCTCTACATTTATATCTATCTATCGCTACATTCATATCTATCTATCTATGTATAGATCTATCTCTACATTTATATCTATCTATCTATCGCTACATTTATATCTATCTATCTCTACATTCATATCTATCTATCTATCTATCTCTATATTTATATCTATCTATCTATCTCTACATTCATATCTATCTATCTATTTACCTATCTCTACATTCAAATCTATCTAACTATCTATCGATTTATCTCTCTATCTATCTCTACATTCATATCTATCTATCTATCGATATGTGTATATTTATATATCTATCTGTACATTCATATCTATCTATCGATATGTGCATATTTATATATCTATTTCTATATTCATATCATTCTATCTATCTATCTATATGTACATATTTATATATCTATCTATACATTCATATCTATCTATGTATATGTGTATATTTATGCATGTATCTGTACATTTATATCTATCTATATGTGCATGTTTATATATCTATTTCTACATTCATATCAATCTATATGCGCATATTTATATATCTATCTTTACCTTCATATATATCTATCTATCTTTTGTGCACATCTATCTATTTATCCATGCTTATGTGCATATTTATATATCTATCTCTACATTCATATCTATCTATCTGTGCATATTTATATATCAATCTCTACTATCATATCTATCTATCTGTGCATATTTATATATCAATCTCTACTATCATATCTACTTGTGCATATTCATATATCTATGTCTACATTCATATGTATCTCTCTATCTATCTGTGCATATTTATATATATATCTCTACATTCATATCTATCTCTCTATCTATATGTGCATATTTATATATATATCTCTACATTCATATCTATCTCTCTATCTATCTGTGCATATTTATATATATATCTCTACATTTATATCTATCTCTCTATCTATCTCTCTATCTATCTGTGCATATTTATATATCTATCTCTACATTCGTATCTATCTATTTATCTATGTTTATGTGCATATTTATATATCTATCTCTACATTCATATCTATCTATCTGTGCATATTTATGTATCCATCTCTACTATCATATCTATCTGTGCATATTTATATATCTATGTCTACATTATTATGTATCTCTCTATCTATCTGTGCATATTTATATATCTATCTCTACATTCATATCTATCTATCTATCTATCTATCCATTTCTACATTCATATCTATCTATCTATCTATCTATCTCTACATTCATATCTATCTATCTCTACATTCATATCGATCTATCTATCTCTACATATCTATCTATCTATCTCTACATATCTATCTATCTATCTATCTATCTCTCCATTCATATCTATCTATCTATCTATCTCTCCATTCATATCTATCTATCTATCTATCTCTCCATTCACTATCTATCTATCTATCTATTCATCTCCATTCATATCTATCTATCTATCTATCTCTACATTCTATATCTATCTATCTCTACATTCATATCTATCTATCTATCTCTACATACATATCTATCTATCTATCTATCTACATACATATCTATCTATCTATCTCTATTCATATCTATCTATCTATCTCTATTCATATCTATCTATCTATCTCTCCATTCATATCTATCTATCTACCTACCTATCATCTCCATTCTATATCTATTCTATCTATCTATCCTATCTCTCCATTCATATCTATCCTATCTATTCCTATCTCTCCATCATATTCTATCTATCTATCTATCTATCTATCTATCTATCTCTCCTATTCATATCTATCTATCTATCTATCTATCTATCTCTCCGTTCATATCTATCTATCTATCTATCTCTCCATTCATATCTATCTATCTATCTCTCCATTCATATCTATCTATCTATCTATCTATCTATCTCTCCATTCATATCTATCTGTCTATCTCTCCATTCATATCTATCTATCTATCTCTCCATTCATATCTATCTATCTATCTATCTCTCCATTCATATC
>JBBBDQ010001417.1:4300000-4350000 GCA_037127315.1 Ascarosepion bandense
TTTTTAACATGAAAAAGCATTTCAAAGATTTTAAACATGAAAAAGCATTTCAAAATATTTTTAACATGAAAAAGTATTTCAAAAGATTTTTAATATGAAAAAGCATTGCAAATGATCTTTACCATGAAAAAGCATTGCAAACGATCTTTACGATGAAAAAGCATTTCAAAATGTTTTTACCATGAAAATGTATCGCAAAAGATTTTTACTATGAAAATACATCGCAAAATGTTTTTACCATGAAAAAGTATTTCAAATAAGCTTAACGATGAAAAAGCATTCCCGAAACTTTTACCATAAAAATGCGTCGCAAAAGATATTTACTATGAAAATGCATCGCAAAAGATTTATGCCATGAAAAAGCATTACAAATTATCGTTGTGATGAAAAAGCTTTGCAAAAAGTTTATACCATGAAAATGCATCCCGAATGATTTTTAACATGATTATGCATCGCAAATATTTTTACCATTAAAATGCATTGCAAAAAGCTTTTTACTATGAAAATGCATCGGAAAAGATTTATATCATGAAAAAGCATTGTAAATAATCTTTAAGATGAAAAAGCATGGCAAAAGGTTTTTACCATGAAAATGTACAGCAAAAGAATTTTACTATAAAAATGTATCGCAAAAGATTTTTACCATGAAAAGGTCTTGCAAATGATCTTTGCAATGAAAAAGCATTGAAAATGAATTTTACGATGAAGATGCATTGCAAAAGTTTTTTACCATGAAAAGCATTGCAAAAAGTTTTTACTATGAAAAAGCATTGCAATATGATTTTTACTATATAAATGCTTGGCAAGAAATGTTTTTACCATGAAAATGCATCGCATTGACTTTTACTGCGTTAAAGCGTTGCAAATAATTCATACCATGATAATACTTTGCAAATGATTTTTACCATGAAAATGTATTGTAAATGTTTTCTATAAAAATGCATTCATATTTGACTATAAAATGCATTTTAAATGCTTTTGACTATAAAAATGAATTTCGAATGATTTTGACTATGAAAATAGATTGCAAATTATTCTAATTGTGAAATGCATTTAAAATAATATAAATATCGCAACTGATTTTACAATGAAAATTTATTGCAAATGATTTTTAATATAAAAACGCACTGAAAATCATTTTTACCATAATAATGAATTCCCATATTCTTCTGACTGTGAAAATACATTGCAAGTAATTTTTACTTTTAAAACGCATCACAAATGTTTTTTTTACCATGAAAATGCCTCGAAAATAATTTTTACTACTAATTACAAATCATTTTGACTATAAAAAGCATAACAAATGTTTTCACTAGGAATGTATCGCAAATGATTTTTACCATGAAAATGCACGGCAAATGATTTTGACTATTGTTGTGGGCTCTTCCCTTTTTCTATGATAATGGACTCGTCTTGAGTATACATATACTCCTGCTATAGTGAGATACGGAAGCTGCCACTGAGAACAGAGATAATACCGCATCAGATGTCATAATAACTCTGACCTTGTACATATATATTCCTTACTAATTGTATTCCTGAATTACTAACCTGCGTTCCAGTTTGTATATTTACGTTCAATATAACCTATTTTTCTATCTCAAATATCTGTTTTATTGTTCATTATTTTGTGTGGTTACTCACCTGGAATCCACAACAATTTGGCGACAAAAATCCGAACTCAGTTTTACTCCACAACAATTTTGGTAACACGAGTCGCCACAAGATTCGAATTCACGTATACCTCACAACAACTTGACGACAAAGATTTCGAACACACGTACACAACAACTACTTGGTAACAAAGATTCAAACGCAAATCGCCACCACAACTTTGATGAAGAATTCGAACTCGCATACTTAACGACACAGGATTCGAACTTAACGACGAAGGATTCGAACTTAACGACGAAGGATTCGAAATTAACGACGAAGGATTCGAATTCAAGTCGAATAAAACACGCTTGGGCGATCAAGTCTCGAAAGAGACATGACTGACTGGGCAGAATATTATCCCGCAGTAGGTTGCCATCGCTTTTGCGGTAGACTGGTTGCCAGCCAAGGCTATAGAACCCAATCTGTTCTATTATTTAACCCATAACTGGAAGGAAGAGACAGATTAATACCTTTCCCAGGGGTATTTGCGCGTAAGTGAATGCAATGGATTCAACTGGAATTCGAACTCGGCTCCCCGATTTCTCGTTCCGAGCCGATATCCATTGCACTACAACGCACACCAAAGGTTTCACTGTTTCATAAAAGGTGGAAATGCCTAAATCTTGTAAAAGGCGAAAATGAGGACTATACGACATTCACCGCAATCGTCAACAAGCATTGTGACGACTTTAAATTATCAGCTAACTCCAGATAACTTTAAATGACTTATATTTATTCAAGGATTAGTCGCCGCTAAAGACAACGAAATACGAAAAAGAATGCTTACCAAACTCCAAAATGAATCAGGTTTAACGCTGCAAAAACTATCAGAGGATTGCCAAAAATGCCTAAGTATTAAAAAAGACACTAAAGATATTGAAGAATCAGAAGTCGCTCATATTCGTAAGTTAAACAAAAATTTACGTTTTTCACCCTCCCCAAAAGTAAAACAAGAATTTAATGACAAAAGTACAAGATATAAGACAACTAGTGACAGAAATCAAATACAAAACAATCCTCCCATCTGCATGTTACTGATTTGGTGGATTGCACCAGGTAAGAGATTGTCGTTTCAAATACAAGAACTGTCTAGCGTGTGGAAAAACGGAACACAAGGCAGCTGTACGCAGAAACAAAAGACAGTCTAGTTGGGTAAGATCTACTGGAGCGGACTATGAAAACAAACAAGACACGAGGAAATATGTAGAACTTGAAATATTAAATAAGAAGATCAAACTACAATTAGATTCAGGTTCAGGCTTAACGATGATCAACCTATAAAAATGAAGGAAACTGAATAGGCCGACCATGATACAGACTCAAAAAATTGTGAAGTCTGTCACAGGAAAATGGATCAATTTCGAAGGTGAAATAATAGCATATCTGAAATTTCATGGAAAACCAAAAAATTAAAAGTATACGTTATGAAAAAAACACAGAAAATCTAGTAGGTGCAGACTGGATGCAGAAGTTTGATGTATGGGATTTACCCATTAGTTCTTGTAAGAAAATAGAGTGTGAGCCAACAGAAGTTATAAAATTAAAAGAGGAATTACACAAACAGTTTGCAGAGATATTCTTAAGCGGTATAGGACGATGTAACGAATTCGTAGCAAAAACCGAGCTAAAGCAGAATGTTCAGCCATTATTTATTACACTCATAGTTTCATTCAAACCAGGATAACGGGTTTACTTCCGAATGTTCAAAAATAATATGGCATATTGGGAACCTGGAATAATAATAATAATAATAATAATAATAGTAAATTCAAACAAGATTTACAGTTAGTAGATTCTGTAGAAAAGCAGAACGGAAGCCAAGAGCCGACTATTGCGGCAAAGAATATGAAAATGAAAGCCAAAGACAAATCTCTTCAACATATGAAACAGCGCTGGCAAGACAAACCTCTGCATGGCCAATATCCAGTACGTGCCAATAAATCTAATGTTGACAAAGTTAATACTCATCGATGGTTACGTGCATCTGGATTAAAGTCCGAAACTGAAGGCTTTATTCTTGCAGCACAAGACCAAAGTCTTTTCACGAGAAACTTTCAGGCAAATATTATGCATAATAATATGGATCCAAAATGCAGGTTTTGTGATAAACACCAAGAAACAATAGACCACCTAATCTCAGGCTGTTCTGTGCTTGCCCCAAACGAATATAAAAATCGCCACGATAGAGTTGGGCAATATTTACATTGGGCAATGTGCAAACATTATGGAAAAGCTGTAAACAAACACTGGTATGAACATCATCCAGCACCGGTTACAGAAATAGAAGATGTAACCATTCTATGGGATTACACCATCTACACAGACAGAAAAATTGAAGCAAACAGGCCAGACATTACTGTTAAAAACCAGAAGGAGAAAACTTGTCTATTAATTGATATGGCTTGTCCAGCGGATTGTAACATAGCAATCAAGGAATTTGAAAAACTGTCAAAATATAAAGACCTGGAAATTGAAATAGGAAAAATGTGGAAATTGAAAACAAGAGTTGTGCCAGTGATAGTAGGTGCACTTGGAATGATAAAAAATGGAACAAAACAACACATTGAAAGAATCCCTGGAAACCCCAGCTTAAGAGATATACAAAAAATTGTCTTATTAAGTACAGCCCACACACTAAGGAAAACTTTATCTATGTAATGCTGGAGATGATAGGGAAGATAGAAAAACATGAAATGGAGCCATAACAACATGCCACTACCTGCCTTAGGTCTCCCCGCAGACTTGGTTGGTAGTGAGACCAAAGCAGAAATCGAAATATGATGAAAAATGACATAATAATAAAAAACAGACTAAGGAATGTTATGTACACAATACAAAGAGAAAGATTTGCCTATATGAGAGACATAAACCAAATACAGAAAAGAAGGAATGATGAATCAAGCTCGTCAACCTCAGAAAATGATGACGCGATTGAAGAAATCTTTGAAGCCTTTGAGAATCATAGATCCCAAGCGGAAAAAATATTAACTACTCCCAAAAAAGGAGCTAGGGAGGTGTGTGTTGTGGGCTCTCCCCTTTTTCTATGATACTTTGACTCGAGTTGAATATAGATATACTTCTGCCGAAATACGGGAGTTGTCAGTGAGAACAGAGAGAATACCACGTCAGATGTCATAGTAACTCTGAGCTCCACTCAGTCAGAATAGTATTACACAGATATACTAACTCCAGCACGATTTCACTTCAAAGACTTGTACATATATATTCCTTACTAATCGTATTCCTAGATTACTAACCTGCGTTCCAGTTTGTATCTTTACATTCAATATAACCTATTTTTCTATCTCAAATATCTGTTTTGTTGTTCATTATTTTGTGTGGTTCCTCACCCGGGATCCACAACAACTATAAAAATGTATTGCAATTGATTTTGACTATGAAAATGCATTTCAAATGATTTTTAATATAAAAATGCATGGCAAAAAAGTTTTAATATAAAAATGAATTGCAGATAATTTTTCATATAAAAATACATTGCAAATGATTTTGACTAAACATGCACATAAAATGATTTTTACTGTAAAATGTAATGTAAATGATTTTTAACATAAAGATACGTTGCAAATGATCTTGACTATAAAAAATAGCAAATGATTTTAATATAAAATGAATTGCAAATAATTTTTGCTACGAAAATCTATTTATGATTTTGACAATAAAATGCATTGCATAAGATTTTAAATAAAAAATTGCATTGCAAATAATGTTTACTTTAAAAATGCATATCAAATAATTATTACTGGAAAATGCACTGCAAATGTTTTTACTATGAAAATGTATTGCAATTGACTTTTAATAAAAAAGGGCTTTGAAAACGATCTTGAATATAAAAATGCTTAGCAAGTGATTTTTAACATAAAAATGCTTAGCAAATGATTTTTAATATAAAAATGCACTGAAAATGATATTGTCTATGCAAATGCATTAAAATAATTTGGACTATAAAAATGCATTGCAAATTAATTCCATTTTTTTCATATAAAAATGCACATCAATATGAAAATGCATCGTAAATGATTTATACAATGAACTGCAAATTATTTTTACCATTACAAGTTTTGCAAATATTTTTACCATGAAAATGAATTTCAAATGATTTTTACTAGAATCATGCATTATAAATGATTTTGCTTATAAAAATGCGTGGCAAAAGATTTTTTTTTTACTAATTGCAAATAATATTTACCATGAAAATGCATTGTAAATGATTTTGACTATAAAAATGCATTGCAAATGATTTCACTATGAAAAAGTATTGAAACTTTTTTTCATATAAAAATGCATTGCAAATTATTTTGACCATAAAAATGAATTTCCATTGTTTTACTGTGACAATGCATTGCAAATACTGTTGTCTATAAAAATGTATTGCAAAAAATTTTGCTATTTATTGCAAATGATTTTTACCATAAAAATGTATTGCAAACGATTTTGACTATAAAATACATTGTAAATAATTTTGAAAATTGAAAATGCATTGAAAATTATTTTTACCGTAAAATTAATTGCGATTTTACGTGACAATGCATAGACAATCAAAATGCATCGCAAATTATTTTTATTAATAATTACATTGCAAATGATTTTTAGATTAAAAATACATTGCAAATGATGTTTAATATTAAATGCATTGCGAATGATTTTTAACATGAAAATCCCTTGCAAATGATTATTACTATAAACAGGCATGGCAAATGATTTTGTTCAAGAAAAATCATTACCAATAATTTTAACAAGGAAATGCATTGTAAATGATCATTGCGAATGATTTTACTATAAAAATACATTGCAAATAATTTCTACTATAAAAATACTTTGCAAATGATTTTGATTAAAAAAATACATAATAAATGATTTTTTATATGGAAAACCATTGCAAATGATTTTTTACGATGGGAACGCATTGGAAAGTTTTACATTGAAAATGAATTGCAAATAAATTTTTACTATCTAAATGCATTGCATATGATTTTTACTATGAAAATGTATTTCAAATGATTTTAATATGAAAATGTATTGCAAATGATTTTTACTATGAAAATGTATGGCAACGGATTTTTACTATGAAAATGTATGGCAAAGGATTTTTACTATGAAAATGTATGGCAAAGGATTTTTACTATGAAAATGTATTTCAAATAATTGTAATATGAAAATGTATTGCAAATGATTTTAATATGAAAATGTATTGCAAATGATTTTTACTATGAAAATGAATTGCAAATGATTTTTACTATAGAAATGCATTGCAAAGGATTTTTACTATGAAAATGCATTGCAAAGGATTTTTACTATGAAAATGCATTGCAAAAGATTTTTACTATGAAAATGTATTGCAAAGGATTTTTACTATGAAAATGTATTTCAAATAATTTTAATATGAAAATGTATTTCAAATAATTTTAATATGAAAATGTATTTCAAATAATTTTAATATGAAAATGTATTTCAAATAATTTTAATATGAAAATGTATTGCAAATGATTTTTACTATGAAAATGAATTGCAAATGATTTTTACTATAGAAATGCATTGCAAATGATTTTTACTATGGAAATGCATTGCAAATGATTTTTACTATGAAAATGCATTGCAAATGATTTTTACTATGAAAATGCATTGCAAAAGATTTTTACTATGAAAATGCATTGCAAAAGATTTTTACTATGAAAATGTATTGCAAATGATTTTTACTATGAAAATGCATTGCAAAAGATTTTTACTATGAAAATGCATTGCAAAAGATTTTTACTATGAAAATGTATTGCAAATGATTTTTACTATGAAAATGTATTGCAAATGATTTTTACTATGAAAATGTATTGCAAATGATTTTTACTATGAAAATGTATTGCAAATGATTTTTACTATGAAAATGTATTGCAAATGATTTTTACTATATAAATGCATTGCAAAAGATTTTTACTATGAAAATGTATTGCAAATGATTTTTACTATGAAAATGTATTGCAAATGATTTTTACTATGAAAATGTATTGCAAATGATTTTTACTATATAAATGCATTGCAAAAGATTTTTACTATGAAAATGTATTGCAAATGATTTTTACTATGAAAATGTATTGCAAATGATTTTTACTATGAAAATGTATTGCAAATGATTTTTACTATATAAATGCATTGCAAAAGATTTTTACTATGAAAATGTATTGCAAATGATTTTTACTATGAAAATGTATTGCAAATGATTTTTACTATATAAATGCATTGCAAAAGATTTTTACTATGAAAATGTATTGCAAATGATTTTTACTATGAAAATGTATTGCAAATGATTTTTACTATGAAAATGTATTGCAAATGATTTTTACTATGAAAATGCATTGCAAAAGATTTTTACTATGAAAATGTATTGCAAATGATTTTTACTATGAAAATGTATTGCAAATGATTTTTACTATGAAAATGTATTGCAAATGATTTTTACTATGAAAATGCATTGCAAATGATTTTTACTATGAAAATGTATTGCAAATGATTTTTACTATGAAAATGTATTGCAAATGATTTTTACTATGAAAATGCATTGCAAAAGATTTTTACTATGAAAATGTATTGCAAATGATTTTTACTATATAAATGCATTGCAAAAGATTTTTACTATGAAAATGTATTGCAAATGATTTTTACTATGAAAATGTATTGCAAATGATTTTTACTATGAAAATGTATTGCAAATGATTTTTACTATGAAAATGTATTGCAAATGATTTTTACTATATAAATGCATTGCAAAAGATTTTTACTATGAAAATGTATTGCAAATGATTTTTACTATGAAAATGTATTGCAAATGATTTTTACTATGAAAATGTATTGCAAATGATTTTTACTATATAAATGCATTGCAAAAGATTTTTACTATGAAAATGTATTGCAAATGATTTTTACTATGAAAATGTATTGCAAATGATTTTTACTATGAAAATGTATTGCAAATGATTTTTACTATATAAATGCATTGCAAAAGATTTTTACTATGAAAATGTATTGCAAATGATTTTTACTATGAAAATGTATTGCAAATGATTTTTACTATATAAATGCATTGCAAAAAATTTTTACTATGAAAATGTATTGCAAATGATTTTTACTATGAAAATGTATTGCAAATGATTTTTACTATGAAAATGTATTGCAAATGATTTTTACTATGAAAATGCATTGCAAATGATTTTTACTATGAAAATGTATTGCAAATGATTTTTACTATGAAAATGTATTGCAAATGATTTTTACTATGAAAATGCATTGCAAAAGATTTTTACTATGAAAATGTATTGCAAATGATTTTTACTATATAAATGCATTGCAAAAGATTTTTACTATGAAAATGTATTGCAAATGATTTTTACTATGAAAATGTATTGCAAATGATTTTTACTATGAAAATGTATTGCAAATGATTTTTACTATGAAAATGCATTGCAAAAGATTTTTACTATGAAAATGCATTGCAAAGGATTTTTACTATGAAAATGTATTGCAAATGATTTTTACTATATAAATGCATTTACTATAATAATGAATTTGTTAACTGAATACGTCAGAACTTTTATTACCTTTAGCCATTACACATACAAATATATTGCTTGTATTATATTATAAACGTTGTAGGATTTCATTCGAATTTTTTATGAAAATCTGTTACATATTATTTTACTAGGAAATGTAATTTCCACTCATTAAATCGCTAGATATTTGTTTAACTAGTGATATTACAGGTGGAATTTTATTAAATAAATATCGCCCAAAACTGTTATTTACGATTGTCGTTTATTGCCGACGATATTTGGATATGCTGTCGATCGGCACAGTTTAGGATTTTGTCGTTTGCCAATGACTTATTACATTCATTAATTAAATTAATTACATTCACGAATTAAATTAAGTATATTTGGTAGTTGGGGTAAATTTTCATGGTTAATGGCTCGAGTTTTACAATTTTCAATGATTAATTACAATTCTTTTAGTAAATATCTGCACTGTCTATAAGCTCTACATTTTAAATTACGTAAAAAATTAACGTCAGGAGACACGCTGTATTGACAAAATATAGCTTCTGAAACAAAGAAAAGAGTGATGTATTGCTATCCGATACCCATCATCGTATAGGGTATGGAATGCTTGAGAATCTACCCACGGTTGAGGAGAAAACTATGGGCAGGAAAATGTGATTCTACCGAAGAATACTTCCATTCGCGTAAACATGTTTTTTTTTTGTTTTTTTGTTTTTTTTAATCGTATCACCTCGAGCAAGGCGGTAATGCCACTGATGGGCAGGGGGCTACATAAGTGTAAAAAAATTAATTAGAAGAGAGTGAAGAGGAAGATGAACCAGTTAGAAAGGAGCAAGAGAAGGCTGGGAATACAGGTGTGATGACAGTTGCAAAGGTGGAGAGAAAAGAAAGGATATACGGGGTGGTGAAAGAACTAAAGTCAAGTGGTTAATAGATGAGTATTGACATTGCATTTAAATTCCTGGAGGTTGTAGCCGTCAGGAAAGCAAGAATATGGAAGCGAGTTCCACAGGCGGGAAGTGCGAGAGAAGAAGCTGCAGGAGTAGAATTGTCGTCTGCATTTGGTTAATCTAACTGTGAATGGGTGGGACCCAGTTGACAATCTGGTTGCACGAGTAAACACCTGTTGCAGAGGCACTAGTGACTTAAGTTCGTTGGAGCAGAAGCCATGAAAGTATTTATAGAACAGACAAAGGGAAGCCACATCTCGTCGGTGGGGAAGTGGCTGCAGTCGAGCCGCCAAGTCGGTACCCATCACATTACTGATTCTCCAAAGAAAATTGAAACAGTAAGAGGTTTATACTCAGAATCAGGAAAAGACGGCTGAAATTGCTTCGGCACATAATGAGGAAGAAGAGCTGAAAAGCTTAACACACACAAGGCATATTTAGGGTAAGAGAGTTAGGGGAAGATAGTGAGTCATTTACAGGACGAGCTTGTGTGGATCGATAGCAGAATGGGAGGTGGTAGTCTTAGCAAAGGGAATAAAAATTCTTAGTGTTACCGGCAAGTTATGGAAAGCCATGACCACTTGTGTTAGAAAGCTATGCGACATATTTAAGAAGGACCGTAGTTTCTTTATAGAAACACCTTGTGTGGGTTGTTCTACAGAATTAATGAAAGCATTACTATGAGAAGAAGGCTCTTGTACGTACAATGTTAATGCCTTGCTAATGGTTGGTTGGTTGTTTTTGTTTCATGGCATATCAACCTCGGAGTGTCATTTATTGCCAACTAAATTTTATTTATTTATTGCTGGTAATACTTCTTTGTTTTTTTCAATAATTTATTGTTGTTTTTATATAAGTTTTGTGTCTAGTAATACTTTTTTCTTTTCGAGTAACAAGATTCATTGGGATTTGTTTTTAAGGGCGGGGTCCCCAAGTCCTACCCTTGTTATTTAACCCATAACTGGAAGGAACGGACGGATTAATACCTTTCCCAAGGGTACCAGTGCTTATGTGAATGCAGGGTATTCAACTGGAATTCGAACTCGGCTCACCGATTTCTCTTTCTCCGAAAGAAGATATCCACTGCACCACAACGCACATCCATCACTAAACCTGGTATTCATTTGTACCTGGTATTCATTTGTACCTGGTATTCCCAAGCGGTCACCCATCTAAGTACTGACCAGGCTCAACGTTGCTTAACTTCGGTGATCGAGCGAGAACCGGTGTATTCAACGTGATATGGCCGTAAGCCCCTTTGCTAATGATTTTACTATATAAATACATTGAAAATCAGGTAGAAAGTGATTGTCAGAAGTTATAGTGTTAAGTGTTACAGACAGTAAGATTAACATTTTCGTCTAATTAAATATAATTGATTTAGAATGAAATTTTCATTTTTTTTTTTTTTACTTTTTTTTACTACTGGTCATCAAATAAAATGCCTAAATGCCACTCAACGTAGAGGCTTACTGAATGAGGATGTTGTAAGTCCTTATAGAGAGGGGGCCATGATTGTATATGAGGGTATGTACGATAGATATCAGTTGATACTAAAAGAGTTTAATATTGTAAGTATTTTAAAATTAAAATTAGTCCAAACCATCTGATTTTCTGATGATTTTGCTCTTTTTACTCTTGTTCACAAGTTCCAAATACTCAAATAGAAATGTTTTAAGGGCGCATAGCTATGGAGCAATGGTTGCATATTGTGAGGATATGTAGGATAAATAACGGTTGATTTCGATCTGAAGAAGTTTAGATTGTAGTTATCAGGGAAAACATACCCACGGGAGGTATTTCCTCATTGCAGCAGTTCTGCGGAAGAAGCTGTCTAAGTGGAACCTTCTTCTTGCCAATGGAATATGAGAGCCGTTCGGATAAGCCGACCCAGCGTACGTGATATAGCGGGTTCTAATTGTGGAGTTTCTGTTTGAGTTTTGTTTAACGGAATATCAACACCTCTGTGGGTTATTTAATGTCAAAAAGGTGGGGTTTTGAGGCATTTTTTTTAATGTTCGGTTATAGTAAGAAGGTTGATTTAGTCAGATTTTAATGAAATTTTTTGTTTGTATTCTTTTTTATTTTGAAATATATTATTATGTATATATTTCTATAAAAGGGTATTTTTATACTTTCATAGTGTTTTGACCCCAGTTTAGGGGTTAACTATTTGCCCATAGCTGGGACCATAACATTAATGTTCGGTTATAGTGAGAAGGTTGATTTAGTCAGATTTTAATGAAAAAAAAATTTTATTCTTTTTTTTTATTTTAGAAAACTGAAAATCTCTTCTAGTTTTGTATTAAAAAAGTTTTGCTGAGAATATTTTTTTCTTTCAAAAATGTGTTATGGTAATAATTTTTTCTTAAAAAATGTATATTTTTTTTTTTATAAAAGTCTATTTTTTTATATATATTTCTATAAAAACGTATTTTTATACCTTCATAGTGTTTTGACCCCAGTTTGGGAGTTAACTATTTGCCCATAGCTGAGACCCTAACAGGTGCTACCACTCCGGGTCAGAGTGGACCTGAGAACAACACCAATTAAGAGGTAGTTCCATGCTCCTCACAAACTCCCAATCAGCGGCTTTGCTGCCGGATGCAATTTACCGTCATGCCCAGGACCTGGCGGAACCAAAGAGTGTAGTGCCCCCGAGCATCTACCATGAAAACAGCGACAGACTAGCAACGGACCGTCTATGGATAAAGAGGTTGAAAAGTGAAAAACAGTTCATCACCCACAAGGCAGCCCAAACATTTTTAGATTTGGTCGTGTTATGGTAATAATTTTTTTCTTAAAAAATGTATATTTTTCTATAAAGGTCTATTTATATATATATATATATATTTCTATAAAAACGTATTTTTATACTTTCATAGTGCTTTTACCTCAGTTTGGGGATTAACTATTTGCCCATAGGGTAGTGGGGTGGGAGTGATTTTTGAGCAGTTCCGATATAGGTGTGGTAGTAATTTTCCATTTTTGTTCTAATCTGTCTCTTGGAGAGATAGCACGTGGCAGGACAGACCAGCTACTTTCAGGAGCGGTACAGGGAGCCGATCGTTTTTACAGCGTCTTTAACGATGGCTCGTATTCATGAGATCCACTTGAGATCCTAAACGGTACAAAGCGAATTATAATAAAATAACGTTTATATCGATATTAAACATTCAAAGTGTATTTTTAACGGCTCGCATGCACCTTTGAATAGACTCTTTCTCATTCGTAAATTCCTTTGTAAGCGAATTTCTGTTAGGAATAAATTATCACGGCTGATAATGCGTTTTTTGTTTGTTTTTTTCCTTTCTTTCTTTGCTTCTTTTTGTTTTAAAGAATAACACTGTAGGGACTCCACCCGATATGTATAAAAAAAAACCCTCAACTGAAGTAGCAGCCTGCAACGAATGTCTTAATTGATAAAAAACGAAACCGTTTTAGCTTTTATTTTCTCTCAGGTTTAAAATATATCGCTACGTCAAGTGTGATTTCAGCGTGACCCAAATACTTAACAACAACTTATTATATTATGCATATTTTTTTCTCTTTTTTTCTTTTTTTCTCTTTTTTTCTCTTTTTTTCTCTTTTTTTCTCTTTTTTTCTCTTTTTTTCTCTTTTTTTCTCTTTTTTTCTCTTTTTTTCTCTTTCTCTTTTTTCTCTTTCTCTCTCTCTCTCTCTCTCTCTCTCTCTCTCTCTCTCTCTCTCTCTCTCTCTCTCTCTCTCTCTCACATACCAAAAAAGCAATTTACAACCTTGAGAAAATCCATTACGCATTAAGGCAAGGAGAAATGAATAATTGGGAAGCAGGAATATATTTTACATTATAAAACGCATCTTACAAGTTTGTTTACGAAATGAGTATTTGTTTATTCTTTCATTTTTTTTTTTTTTTTTTTATCCTGTTGACCGATTTTATTTATTTATTTTGTTAACGAAGGTTGCATCAAAAATCACCGCCAGCTGTAAACGGTATGATAGAGACAGCATTTTTGCATAAATAAATAGAAAAATTATTACAGATTTGGATTTAGAAAAAACAGGCATGAACTCAAAATATTCTTCACCACAAAAAAAGAAAAAGAAAAAGAAAAATACAGGCTAGGTGTTATGAAGTATTTTCATTTTTGGTGTCTTGACTTATATATATATATATATATATATATATATATATATACGAATGAATATTAATAAAAAGCTTTGAATTTAAAAATGTACTTTTTTTTGGACAGTGTTTGTTTATTTTTATTAATATTCTTTCCTATACATATTAAGACAGTATACGTGGATCATCACTATGTTATATATATATATATATATAACGTCGAAAAAACAAAAACTAAAATACTTAATAATAATTAACACTAAAAATGATAGATAAAAATACCATACAAAGATACAAATAAGAAACACACACACACACACATATATATATATATATATATTGTAAGAATAATTTAAATGCCGTGTTGAGTTTTCCTTTCAAAATATCATATTGCTCAGGATAACATCCATTGAGCTCTCTTGTTGCAATGGATATCGACTCGGAACGAAAAAATACACTATTTTAAAATTGTGATAGTCGACATAATATTTTTAAATTTATTTTCATACAAATCTAGTAAATTTTGATAGCTGGTAATTAAAACAAATTGAATATAACGCAAATAAAACCAATTGACTAATTTATCTTCAGTACGCTTTATATGCGTTGTGGTGCAGTGACTATCGACTCGGAACGACAAATCGGTGTGTCGAGTTCAAATTCCAGTTGAATTCCTTACATTCACTTACGCACAAATAGCTTTAGGAAGAGACAGATTGTCTCTTCTCTCCAGTCATGGGTTAAATAATAGGACAGATTAGGTCCTATAGCGTTGGTCGGCAACCAGTCTACCTCAGAAAGCAATGATAACCTACTGCGGGATAATCTTCTTCCCAGTCAGTCATGTCTCTTTCGAGACATGATCGCCCAAAGCGTGTATCACGTATGGCATTTAACTGACTGATACTGATATAACCCTTATTATTTTATATTAAGTTGATCTTGTTGGATTATCCTCGCCGTTTACTGACTGCACTATATATATATATATATATATATATATATATATATATATATAAACAATAACTGAAATCTAAGCAAGAGCCAACAACCTAGCACGGTTTCGAAAACCATGGTTGGCTCTTGATTAGATTTCTGTCTTTGTTTGCTCTACTATCGTATTGAGCGCTTTAGTATTAGGGTCTTCGTCTGGGTTTTTTTTTTCTTTCTTACGAGTGCTTGACTTTATGTTTATGTACTTCGTTTGTTTCTTTTTTTACTTCCCCTTCTTTTCCAGCCGAGTTCGTTCTCGGTGTGTTGTACAAGACGATTTAAATTATAGCTTAATTAATACTAGTTTCGGCAGAGTTAGTTGTCACTATTGGTATTATATATATATATGTGTGTATATATATACACACATATATATATGTGTGTGTATATATATATATATATATACACACATATATATATAATATTAATATATGTAATATTAATACTTAATATTACATATATATATATATATATATATATATATATATAGTGATGATCATCCACGTATACTGTCTTAATATGTATAGGAAAGAATATTTTTTTGAACAGTATTTGTTTATTTTTATATAAAAATAAACAAATACTGTTAAAAAAAAGTACATTTTTAAATTCAAAACTTTTTATTAATATTCTTTCCTATATATATATATATATATATATATATATATATATAATACAAAATATATATATAACAAAATAATACATAAGCGAAATAATAATAAAATACATACTTCCAATTATATAATAAATATGCATACATGGATTTTATACCCATTTCAAAAATTATATATATATATAGTCATCCGCAGACAGGTCTGTTTCGCTGTATCACAGCTCATCAGTACAGTTAGACACCGATTGCTTACTAACCCAGGATTGAAACCCGACAGAAGTGGTGTCAGTCGGCGATTCTACCTCTGGGCCATGGTAGAAGAAGGCACACTTTTTAGCATGTATATTATCACTATACACGCCCAATAGCTAGAGTGCTCTAATTCATTAGTGAATGAGCGATGCGTATATATATATATATATATATATATATATATATATATATTAAGTTGAAATATATATATATATTTGTCGTTTAATGCATATATATATATATATATATATATATATATATATATGTATCGATAATACAAATATAACAGCATTATCCAGATGCAAAAAATAAATAAATAAATAAATAAATACTGAAAATAAAATAAGAAAAAATACGATACTTAATAATATCAACTATGAACACAGTAATTTACTTAACGTGTTCAGAATATAGTACACATATATGACTCTATACACATCCATAACCACGACACATTCAGTCATGTAAAATAAAATTCATCCTCCATAATGACTAAAATTGTATCGAAAAGCGCTCGGAAAAAACAAAACATTTAGAAAATTTTTATGAAATTTTGTTTTGAAAGGAAAAAAAAATAGAAGATCACATAAAAAATTACATTAAAAAAAAACTTAACTGTAATATCTTGTGTGTCATTTTTAATGAAACCTGCATAAATGAGAGGTTACTGCTCAAATAACCGATATATATATATATATAAACATAAACATATATAAACATATATATATATATATAAACATATATATATATAAACACACATATATATACATATAAACACACACATATATATATATACACACATATATATACATATAAACACACACACACATATATATAAACATATATATATATCAACACATATATATATACACACACACATATATATATAAATATATATATACACACATATATATATATAAACATATATATATATATAAACATATATATATACACATATATAAATAAACGTATATATATATACATATAAACACACGCACACATATATATATATATAAATAAATGAAAATAGAAATGTTCTTTTGTTATTGTTACTTTGATAAATTTTACAAGGCAAGGAAGCAAAGATGAAATCGTCCGAATCCCCCTAAATTTTCTCATTCTTTCATTGACAAAACTGCAATATAGATAATTATTAAATATTTTTAAATTCATTTGATCCACATGTTATTGTGCAGTATATAAAAAAAAACATTCTATTTTCATTTACAATTATTCACTTGGCAATAAATACTAAAAAACTGTATGAAATACAAATTTTTTTAAAACACTGAGTTGTCCTAATATATATATTCGGAAGTGTTTATATATATATATATATATATATATATATATATATAATTACTTCAGACATTATTTTTAAATATTTCTTGCTTCAACCGTTATATTTTAGGGGATACACATGTTTGAGTAGATGCTATGCGTTTTTTAAATCGTGTGAAATTCATCTAACAGCCTATGCATTCGAGAATCTTATGTTTCCTTCCGGCGGGATTCGAACCTGCGTTGTATATAGATACATTAATAATTATACATATTCTACGTTTATAGCACGACACTGATTTTCATGCACTATGAAATCTTCAGGTGTATATTATGAATTTTTTACGAAACTCCGAATCGTACTATAGCCGTGGGATAATATATATATATATATTTCTTAATATCATTTTATATATATATATATATATATATATATATATATATATATATATATATATATATAATATTAACAACTTTAAAACAGTAATTTGAAACAGTGCTCAATATGAAATTGAATATATTATAAATTAAACGCTATTTACTACCTGATGAGACATTGTTCTTTCAATGTCGAAACAAATGTACACTTTGTAGTAGATGGTAATTGGTACATGTTCTAAACTATAATTTATTATTATTATTATATATATATATATATATATATATATATATATATATATATATAGTTATGAATTAATTGTACATTGCGACAACGGAAATTTCTATGTTTCGAGATAGATTCTCATCATCAGGCAATGTTGCAGTTGGTTGTACAGATGATTTACATTTAAATGACACAAACCTTTGGTTTGCTGTGTATGTATGTGGGAAGATAGAAAATTTACATGTGTGTTCCTTTTGGTTAATCAGGGTGGAGATTCATTTTGGGATTTGGCCCAAAAGAATACATACTAACCAACTTTTTCTCTTTTTTTCCCCCCTCCCTCATCCTACCTTTTCCCTTGTTTCTTTTCCCTCCTTAACGGTCAAGATGTTTTATTAACACTAGAAAAATATTGATATATTTGCGTATACTTACGTGTATATGTATATTTTTTGATAGTGCCATCGACGTACGACAATATGTATATTTATTAATATATATAAAATAGCTCTGTTCATACTACATTGAGTACTGCTTTATTAACACCTGAATAATAATATTATACATGCCGATACCTTCATATATATATTTATTAATAATAACTATATATATATATATATATATATATGTGTGTGTGTGTGTGTGTGTGTGTGTGTGTGTGTCTGAGGAGATAAATA
This sequence comes from Ascarosepion bandense, assembly GCA_037127315.1. NCBI lineage: Eukaryota > Metazoa > Mollusca > Cephalopoda > Sepiida > Sepiidae > Ascarosepion > Ascarosepion bandense. The sequence continues at coordinate 4,318,694 of JBBBDQ010001417.1, forward strand.
AGTACATATACATATTCAATATATAAATATCAATCAAGTGTGAATAGAACATTGCTCAATGTTGTGCAACAGGGCAACAATATACATTATTAAGTACACATATTATCCTACGTTTTAGGCATGACTCGAAGGTTCATGCATTTTAGCAATCGTCAGGTGCATATATGCACCTGACAATAGCTAAAATTTATATATATATATATATATATATATATCGCCCGGTTCACACTCCACCCACGTCTATTGAACAGGTGAAGAGGCTCATCCCTTGTTCCCTGTTTAGGATGCGGTTTCCGGCTTTCTCTTTTCCAATCTTTTTACTCTTACGTAGCCCCCTGCGCATCAGTGGCGTTATCGCCTTGCTCGGGGTGATATGATTAAAAATATATATATATATATATATATATATATATATATATAGGTATAGATGTCCAGTCCGTAAATGGCGAAGATAATCCAACAAGATCAAGTTTATATAAAATATTGTCATATCTATATAGAGTGCTCAATATGACGTGTTAAGTTTTCCTTTATATATATATATATATATATATATATATATATATATAGAGAGAGAGAGAGAGAGAGAGAGAGAGATTACCATATTATTTTGTGATAGGAACATATCGAAGAATATGTTATCTGAATGATGCATAAAATATAAAAAATATTGTTCTTTTCACAGATAATTCATAAAATGTCATTCTGTCATAAAATTAAATCATTCCGGTGTCCATCCGTTTTAAATTATACTGGGTGTCCATCCGTTTTCCGTTTTAAAGAGAGATCAGTCGATGTATGCAGAATTTTTTTTTCTTTGGTGTTCGATAAGTCGATGTCTCAATGCTCGACATTTCGACCATTACACTTTAAATTTTTTAAAACCATATAAATAGTAATTTTTTTTCTATATTGAAAAAAATACACTATTTGAAAATTATGACAGTCGACATAATATTTTTAAATTTATTTTCATACAAATCTAGTAAATTTTGATAGCTGGTAATTAAGACAAATTGGATATAAACCAAATAAAACCAATTGACTAATTTATCTTCAGTACGCTTTATGTGCGTTGTGGTGCAGTGGATATCGACTCGGAACGACAAATCGGTGTGTCGAGTTCGAATTCCAGTTGAATTCCTTGCATTCACTTACGCACAAATACCCTTGGGAAAAGTATTAATCCGTCTCTTCCCTCCAGTTATAGGTTAAATAATAGGACAGATTGGGTTCTATAGCCTTGGCTGGCAACCAGTCTACCGCAAAAAGCAATAGCAACCCTCTACGTGATAATCTTCTGCTCAGTCAGTCATGTCTTGAAAGAGACATGATCGCCCAAAGCGTGTATTATGCATGACATTTAACTGACTGACGTTTTATGGTCAGTCAGTTAAGTGCCATACGTGATACACGCTTGGGCGATCATGTCTCGAAAGAGACACGACTGACTGGGCAGAAGATTATCCCGCAGTAGGTTGCCATTGTTTTCTGCGGTAGACTGGTTGCCAGCCAAGACTATAGAACCCAATCTGTTCTGTTATTTAACCCATAACTGGAAGGAAGAGACGGATTAATACCTTTCCCAAGCGTATTTGTGCGTAAGTGAATGCAATGAATTCAACTGGAATTCGATCTCGGCTCTTCGATTTCTTGTTCCGAGCCGATATCCACTGGACCACCACGCACATGGTATGATGATATAAACTAATCATACATTACCCTCATTACTGTGTATATTTAATGTAGCATTACATAAAATACAGTTTACAAATTTTATTTAAAATTGTTTGTGTATTTATTTTTAAAACTAGGTATTTTTTAACAGGAACAGGATTTACTAAATAAATACATCACATTTTTATTCAGTCAAATGACCATATGTCTAATGATACTAAAATATATGTAGAAAGATTTTGAGAATTAATTTAATATAACAATACCTTTTAAATTATTCCTACAATAAAATGCATTTAATATGACTTATACAAAAAAGGATTACAATTGGCTTTTTTCTTATAAAAATGTATTTCAACTGATATTTAGTACAAAAATGCATTGTAAATGATTTTTATTTTAAAAATGCATTGCAAATGATTTTTATTATAAAATTGTATTACAAATGATTTTTATTATAGAAATATATTGTATATGATTTTTACTATGAAAATGTATTGCAAATTATTTTTACTATAAAAAGTTATTACAAATGCGTTTTACTATAAAAATGCATTGTTACAAAAAATGTATTGCGCATATTTCTACTGGGAAAATGGATTGCAAATAGGTTTTACTATAAATTTCTACTGTAAATGAATTTTGCAACGAAATTTTCACCATAAAAACACATTTCAAAATACTTTTACCTTAAAAATACATAGCAAATTATCATTACTATGAAAAGACATTGAAAATTATTTTAAGCGGAAATTGTTTTATGATAAAAATACATTGTAAATAATTTTTACTATGAATTCAAATGATTTTTACTGTAAAAATCCATTTGCAATGACTTGGCTATAAAAATCCATTTGCAATGACTTGGCTATAAAAATCCATTTGCAATGACTTGGCTATAAAAATCCATTTGCAATGACTTGGCTATAAAAATCCATTTGCAATGACTTGGCTATAAAAATCCATTGGCAATGACTTGTACATAAAAATCCATTGGCAATGACTTGGCTATAAAATCCATTGGCAATGACTTGGCTATAAAATCCATTGGCAATGACTTGGCTATAAAAATCCATTGGCAATGACTTGGCTATAAAAATCCATTTGCAATGACTTGGCTATAAAAATCCATTTGCAATGACTTGGCTATAAAAATCCATTGGCAATGACTTGGCTATAAAAATCCATTGGCAATGACTTGGCTATAAAATCCATTGGCAATGACTTGGCTATAAAAATCCATTGGCAATGACTTGGCTATAAAATCATTCGCCAATGACTTGGCTATAAAAATCCATTGGCAATGACTTGGCTATAAAAATCCATTGGCAATGACTTGGCTATAAAAATCCATTGGCAATGACTTGGCTATAAAAATCCATTGGCAATGACTTGGCTATAAAAATCCATTGGCAATGACTTCGCTATAAAAATCCATTGGCAATGACTTCGCTATAAAAAAATCAGTTGGCAATGACTTCGCTATAAAAATCCATTGGCAATGACTTCGCTATAAAAATCCATTGGCAATGACTTCGCTATAAAAATCCATTGGCAATGACTTCGCTATAAAAATCCATTGGCAATGACTTCGCTATAAAAATCCATTGGCAATGACTTCACTTCTCAAAAATCCATTGGCAATGACTTCGCTATAAAAATCCATTGGCAATGACTTCGCTATAAAAATCCATTGGCAATGACTTCGCTAAAAATCCATTGGCAATGACTTCCGTATAAAAATCCATTGGCAATGACTTCGCTATAAAAATCATTTGTAATGACTTCGCTATAAAAAATCCATTTGTAATGACTTGGCTATAAAATCCATTTGCAATGACTTGGCTATAAAAATCCATTTGCAATGACTTGGCTATGAAAATCCATTTGCAATGACTTGGCTATGAAAATCCATTTGCAATGACTTGGCTATGAAAATCCATTTGCAATGACTTGGCTATGAAATCCATTTGCAATGACTTGGCTATAAAATCCATTTGCAATGACTTGGCTATAAAAATCCATTTGCAATGACTTGGCTATAAAAATCCATTGGCAATGACTTCACTATAAAAATCCATTTGTAATGACTTCGCTATAAAAATCCATTTGTAATGACTTTGCTATAAAAATCCATTTGCAATGACTTTGCTATAAAAATCCATTTGCAATGACTTTGCTATAAAAATCCATTTGCAATGACTTTGCTATAAAAATCCATTTGCAATGACTTTGCTATAAAAATCCATTTGCAATGACTTTGCTATAAAAATCCATTTGCAATGACTTTGCTATAAAAATCCATTTGCAATGACTTTACTATAAAAATCCATTTGCAATGATTTTTATTATAAAAATTCATTTGCAATGATTTTTACTGTAAAATGCATTTGCAGTGACTTTTACTATGAAAATGCATTTTCAATGAATTTTACTAGAAAACTACAGAAAATGACTAGAGTTTGTAGAGGCTGAGAACATGCTACTAAATATTAATAAATCGTGTGAAATACTTTTGCACAGTCAAATTAAAAAATTGGCAGTAGAAGTACATAAAATAATATTTCAATTTTCCTCTATATTTAATTAGACAATGATCATTAAAATATTTTAAGTAAGTATCATTCAAATTGAACAATGTTTTGTGAATAATACTCGGTGAAAAGTGCTATTTAGAATTTTTAATATTTTAATAAATACTAGGCAAAATGTACTGTTTTAGAATTAATATTTAATAACACTAGGTGAAATGTACTATTTTAGAACGTTTAATATTTTAATAACACTAGGTTAAATGTACTATTTTAAAATTTTAATTATTTTAATAACACTAGGTGAAATATACTATTTTAGAATTTTTAATATTTTAATAACACTAGGTTAAATGTACTATATAAAAAAAAAAGAAAACTTGCTCATGCCATGCGTTGACCTTTTGATGTGGTAATTTTTCAAACGCAGCTTAGATGTGGCACAAGGCCAAAAGTATGGGGCACCCAGTAAAGATCGAACTCACTACTCAATTGCAATGATTCTAACAATAAAAGCTTGCTAACCATTACACCACCTCGAGGTGCCCAGTTGATTTTCTAAGGGCCGCTTAGATATGGCACAAGGCCAAAAGTATGGAACGCCCAGTGAGAATCGAACTCACTATACACTAGTAACGGTTCTAGCGAGACAAGCTTGCTAACCATTACACCACATCGAGGTGACTTCGCTAAGCGGAAATGGTAATTTTCTAATCGCAGCTTTGATGTGGCACAAGGCCGAAATTATGGGGCACCCAGTGAGGATCGAACTCACTACACAGTTTTAATAGGTTCTAGCAAGACAAGCTTGCTAACCATAACACCTCATCGAGGTGCCCATATTGATCTTTTTGATATGACCATACAGTTGCTTCTTGACTTGATAACTATTGTGATTAGCTTAAGCTTGGTAATGTTGAGTAGCTCATTGATAAAGACATGGTCGCTGAGGCATTTTTTTTAATCATTTCACCCCGAGCAAGGCGGAAATGCCACTGATGTGCAAGGGGCTACATAAATGTAAAAAGATTAATTAGAAAAGAGTGAGGAGTACAAACTAGTTAGAAAGGAACAATAGAAAGCTGAGAAAGCTAGTGCGATAACAGATACATAGGTGGAGAGAAAGGGCAGGTTATACGGGGGTGGGGAGAGAGCTAGAGTCCAGTGGTTAGTAGATGAGTATTGACTTTGCATTTAAATTTCTGGAGGTTGTAGCCGTCAGGAAAGCAAGAATACGGGAGCGAGTTCCATAGGCGGGAAGTGCGAGAGAAGAAGCTGCAGGAGTAGAATTTGCATTTGGCTAACCTGACTGTGAATGGGTGGGACCCAGTTGCCAGTCTGGTTGCACGAGTAAACACCTGTTGAAGAGGCATCAGTGATTTAAGTTCGTCTGAGCAGAAGCCATGAAAGTATTTATAGAACAGACAAAGGGAAGCCACATCTCGACGATGGGGAAGTGGCTGCAGTCGAGCCGCCAGATCCTTACCTATCACATTACAGACTCTCCTTTGGAGCCTGTCAAGAACACTGAGGAGAACAGCAGGGGCACCTGACCATAAATGGCAGCAGTACTCCATGCACGGACGGATGGTTGACTTGTATATATGCAGGATGGATTCAGGTTGAAAAAACATCCTGGATCGACATAGTGACCCAACCTTCTTAGCAGTAGATTTTGCTATGGATTCAATATAGTGGTCTGAGGACAGGGTAAGTCCGAGGAGGCGTAGTGTATTACTCTCCGGGAGGATCGCTTTTAGTCACAAATCTCATTATGTGGTTCTGGAATGTAGCGAATTTTTTGGAGTGACTTTGTCGTTCAGTTAACACAATCGAGACCATATTGCACAAATAGTAGTGTGTCAGTGTTGAAGATTTTAGCCTTCAAATGATGAGAAACACGCTTCCATGTTAACATACAATAAAAAAAAATACATACAATAAAAAAAATGTAAAAAAAAAAGGAAAAATTGATGCATGTTTCAGAAGGTGATTGTGCATTTAAGAATTTGAAATACCACAAGTGCGAACAAGTAGGGAAAAAAATTAACATTGTGAAACTAAATAAAAAAAAAGTTCTCACATGAAAAACATTCGTACACAATGTTGAGATGGAAAAATAAACATAGAAAACCAAAGAAAATTTATTCAAGTGAAAATTAGTAATGTGGATGTAAAAATGCAACTGGACATTAGTATTGATATCACAACAATCAATGAAGCCACATGGAAAGGAAACGGGAAAAAAGCTATATTAAAAAGGACTTCAAAAGTCGCAAGTAGCGTGTCAGGAGATAAATTATTTTTATTAGCGAAATGACTTGTAACGTCTCATTGCATAAGAAGTGTATAAAAGCTAAGGCTTATGTGTTAAAAAATACTACAAACCTATTCAGTACTGACTGAATGGAATTATTTAAGCTGTGGGATTTAACTATAAATGTTTTTGTTTTTTTTTTAATGTAAGTGGAAAAGCGACAAGTTTTAAAAAACAGTGAAAATTTAAAGGGAGAATTGAAAAAATGTTTTTCACAATTTTCTGTCAGATGGGTTGGGTCGGTGTTCCAAATTTGAAGTAAAAAAGGATCGACGCCAGTATTTAAGTCGAAACGTCGTGTACCATTCACAGCATGGAACCAAGTCAACGAAGAATTAGACTAACTTGAAAAAATAGGTGTAACTGAAGAGATTAACCATTCAAAATGAACAGCACCAACAGTTTATATAAAGAACAAAAATAAAATTAATTTTTTGTTGATAATTGAACAATGTGAAACAAGTGTTTAGAATCTCTATAACTACCCATTAGCCAAGAGGAAATATTTGCAAAGTTAAATGGTGCAAAAAAAAATGTCGAAGCTGGGTATTTTTTAAGCGTTTTTACAAGTACAGTTTTTTTTATAATCATATCGCCCCAAGCAAGGCCACTGTTTTGCAGGGGGTAACATAGGAGGAAAGTTATGAGAAAGTGTGACAGGTTATAGGAGGTGTCAGGAAGTGGGTAAGAGAAGGATGATTGTGGCCATAAAGTGAGTGATCAGTTTATATATTGATTGTAATGTAGAATTGATCCCCCACTTTATATCCACATTATAATAGTATAGATTTTTTTTTATAATCATATCGCCCTAAGCAAGGCATTTTACTGCCACTGTTTTGCAAGGGGTTACATAGGAAAAAAAGTGATGTGAAAGAATGACAGTTTATAGGAAGTGTCAGGAAGTGGGTAAGAGAAGGATGATTGTGGCTATAAAGTGAGTGATCAGTTTCTATATTGATTTTACTGTAGCACTGATCTCCCACTTTATGTCCACATTATAATAGTATAATATTTTTTTTAATAATCATATCATCCCAAGCAAATGCATTTTACTGCCACTGTTTTGCAAGTGGTTACATAGAAGAAAAGTTATGTGAAAGAGTGACAGGTTATAGGGGTTGTCAGAAAGTGGGTAAGAGAAGGATATAATACTGATGAGTGTGGAGTGGACCGAGAAAGGGGTATGAGAGAGAAGATGCAGGTTAGTGAGATAGGAGATGGCTGTTGACTTTACATTTAAATTCTTGAAGATTGTGGCTGTCGGGGAAACAAGTAAACGGAAAGGAATTCCACAGGCGGGAAATGCGAGAAAAGAAGCTGCTGGAGTAGAATTTGCAGAGGATGAAGAAGAACGTTCAGAGTTAACAACCATGAAGACGCAAGGGATTGTGTAAATACAAGCGACTTTCTTTTTTCTATAAAAGTGGCTTTATCTATATTTCAATAAGTTATAGATAGCATACTTGCAAATTTTGATTTTTCAATTGCTTATCTAAGTGATATATTAATTAAAAGTGTATGTAAGGAACAGCATATCACGCAATTAAAACAGTTTTTGAAAAATACGAGAATATGGGTTCCAACTCAGTGAATAAAAGTGTGAATTGTTTTTGTCTAAAATCAAATACCTACGACAAATCATTGACAAAAACGGTCGTCGACTATATTTGTCGAGGGCAAGTGCAATTAAGAATATGCCTCCCCCAACAAATGTTACTAGGTTACAAGCATTTCTGGGTCTAGAAAACTATTATCAAATTTATATACCTAATATGCAATTTGCTTTAAAAAGGCGTAAAGTAGAACTGGATGTGCAGTGGATATCGGCTCGAAACGAGAATTCGGGGAGCCGAGTTCAAATTCCAGTTGAATTCCTTGCATTCACTTATGCACAAATACCCTTAGGAAAGTTATTAATCCATCTCTTCCCACCAGTTATGGGTTAAATAATAGAACAGATTGGGTTTTATAGCCGGCGCTGGCAACCAGTCTACCGCAGAAAGCAATGACAACCTACTGCGGGATAATCTTCTGCCCAGTCAGTCATGTCTCTTTCGAGATATGATCGCCCAAGCGTGTATCACGTATGAAACTTAACTGACTGACTGAATATAATAGTTGGAATCATGATTAAGGCTTCTACTGGTCATAAAGTGAGGGATCGGTTGTATATTGTTATGAAGTAATAAACTGAACCCCCTATAAATACTACGTAATAATATAGTACATTGCTTCTCTTTCTACCTATGAGTCAAATAACAGGACAGATTGGGTTCTATAGTCTTGGTTGGCAACCAGTCCACCGCAGAAAGCCATGGCATCCTACTACGGAATAATCTTCTGCCCAGTCAGTCATGTCCCTTTCGAGACATGATCGCCCAACGCGTGTATCACGTATGGCACTTAACTGATTGAAAGTAGAACTGAACTGATAAGTACCAGAAGGCGTCTGTAGAAATAAATTCAAAAAAATTATAACGTCAGAATTAACATTAGCGCTCTAAGATCCAAAAGCAGGAACGATATTGGTTTCAGATGATAGTGAATATGGTATAGGAGCAGTAACTTTACAAAAATAATATCACGGTAACATGAAAGTCGTCACACATGCTTCGACTTCGCTACTACCAGCAGAAAAAAAAAACTACAGCCCGATTGAAGAAGAGGTTTTAGCAATAATATTTGCTGGGAAAAAATTTATAAATTTATACATGGAAGAAATTTTCTGTTACAAATACACCACAAACCTCTGTTATCAATTTATGGTTCGAAAAAAAAGATTCCTACGCATAAAACGAATAGATTACAACGCTGGGGTAACATCTTATTAGATTACAATTTTACAATGGAATACCAACCGTCCCAAATATTAAGACATGTGGATGGGTTATCAAGATTGATACTAAAAAATACTGAACCGTTTCAGGATATTGTTATTGCAACATTGAAAAGAAAAATAAACGTTAAAAATATACGATGCAATATAGTAGACGAATTACCAGTTATCTTGGAAGAAATAAAATAAAAGCAGAACAAAACATTTTTATCTTGAAAATCTAAACTTATTTATAAATGGAACTTTGTGTGTGTGTGTGTATATGTGTGTGTGTGTGTGTGTGTCTGTGTCCGTTACCTATAGACTCCGAAACGGCTGAACCGATTTTCTTGAAAATTTACACAGTTGTACTATAAGCATCTGCGAGTGTTCTTAGCTAGGTTTTGTGTCGAGGTACTCCGATAAATATCGAAAATCGATAATCGAAAAAATCGTGGTCTGATTTTAATCAAATTTGATACACTCATAGACAAAGACATAAGAAACGATATTCAGAAGATTCAAGGTTCCAATTCTTACAATAGTGCAGAAAATCGATAATATACATATATATAAAAAGCAAGATGTGTGTGTGTGTGTGTGTGTGTGTGTGTGTGTGTGTGTGTGTGTGTGTGTGTGTGTGTTTTCAGCCCTTTTATTTTAGTTTTTACTTCGGGTTTGGCTTTAAGTAGGTATAATTGTAGTTCTTAGTCTCAGCCATGATACCATTTACTCAGAGGACTTATTTAGCCTTCAAAATTCAGCTTACGACAAAAACATTTATTTGATATCGATACCAGAAAATCAAAATTTAACTTACATCCATTAATTTTTCTTTCAGTCTACGGTTTCGCTTTAACTGGAAACAACTATTTCTTTTTAGTATTTCGTACCAACGTCCAAAGAGTCTGAGCTCCAGGACCATAGATTAGTTTTAAAGCTTTCATTACATTCGACCAACGCCGGGCTATACTGCTAGTAAATGAATAAACCGAGGAAAAAGAACGTAATCAAGACTTGAATGCTTACTCGCTATATAACAGAGTTTATCGCCAAACAGCTGGTCGTTGATGGCGTCGATTCAGTAGCTGGTCTTCAAGTTGACTCTTCCAATGGTGATCTCCCTTTTCCACGTTGGGAACTTTGATCTCAAGGAAGTCCCGTGGAATTCTCGCGAGATGTCTCTCCGCTAAGTCAAACCAAGCCGGATGCGCGCACAACTGGGCAAACAAAATGGCACCAAAAATAATTAGAATGAACCCTGAATCAGTTGTAGAAAAGATTTTATATACAAAAACGAAAATAGCGAAAAACAATCACCAATCGTCTTCTTCCCAAACCCTGTTCCTATCAAGCTGGCAACGGAACGGAAGTTCACGGAAACCAGATGTAACGTCAAAACGCGAGGTGCCAACGAAGCGGCACGACCATACGCCTTTAAATAGTAATTTGCGAAACATTTTTCTTATTATCATTAATTCAAGTCTCTGATTGGCGATATCACTTCACGCCAATCGAAGTTTTATGTTAGTGGCGAGTCAAAATGTCTTTGTTTCGTTTCACAACGAATCTTTACGGAAATTGCCGAAGGATTGTCTTTGAGTGTGGTGGTTAAAACTGGCGAGGGTGGTAAGACGTCTTCGGTTTCGTACTTTGAACTAGCTCTTCGATCCGAGCTATCTATCTTTAATTCTGGTTGGCCGTTTCGAGACTTCGTCTGCAAAATCACTTCTCGTCTGAATTTAATTCTTTTATGTCGGTCGGTGGCAGGCTTCTCTACGGTTAGCACCTATCGGCATGGCAATTATCTCTGTTTCTGTACATCTTCAGTCAGGAACTCTACAGGACGTGGCCGGCCCTACGGTAGGTGCCTAGTGTTTTGGCGCCTATCTTCGCCGTTACATCTCTGGACCAAGAGCCGACTGGACTCTGCTGTGTGGCCCTCTCGGGGATCTGTATTTATGCTTGTACCTACTTTACTGGTGCGGGGCACGACGGACACTGGGTGTCTAGTTTCTGGCTCTTGCAGCTAATGAAATCATTCTCGCTCCCAGCTTTGGGGCGGAGTTACTTCTTTCTGTCTTCTTTCCATTTTGGGCCTTTATGCCTCCAATTTCTTTCTTAGGGAAATTTCAATTTAGTTATTTCTCATAACAAACAAACTTAACCTTTGCACTTGTCAAAGACGCCTGATTACGCATAATTCCTTTCTTCTGCGTTTGTGACAACCTTTCTGACATTCTACAGCGGTGTTTTAGTTATATTCTGCAGAAATTTGTTAGAAAAATACAAACAATAGAATTTTCACTTTTATCAGCTGAGTCGTCGAAAACAACAATTGAGTCTCTCTTAGTTATGCTGCTTCCGCTTGTCAAAAAATGGCCGACTGATGCGATGACCTCGTCCGACCCGGCTGGTTAGAGCAGTCCCACCTGCAATATTTTAATTCATATTTATTTCCAGCTCATTTGCAAAATTCCCCCCCCCCTCTCTCTCTCTCTCTCTCTCTCTCTCTCTATATATATATATATATATATATATATATATATATATAATATATCGGAACAGAACAAATTTTTCGAGTGGTTCTTTTCGATAAAAATTGATAATACGAACTAATATCATTTTTTTCCGTTTCGGCCAGGCTAAAACAGTGTTACAGGAGTACTGATGTTTGCACAAAGAGTAGTAGTACCTAGTATATTACAAAAGCAGATATTAAATGAATTTCATAGAAGACATCTGGGAATTTCAGAATGAAATCTCTCATGAGAAACTTTGTATACTAAACCAAAATGGATCAAGACATTGAAAAATCAGAAATTGTGTCCTAGTAGCAAAATCACCTCCCACGAAATTACAATCTTGGCCAAAGACAGATACTCTGCAGTCAAGAATGCACAAAGATATCGCAGCTCTAATAAACGGATCACATTATCTTGTAGCATTGGATAGGTTTACTAAGTGGCCTAAAACTTTGTCATTGCGAAAAACCAACTTCTACTGTTATAGCGATTTTTACACGAACTGTTTGCATGATATGGCATTCCGGATGCCATAGTCTCGGATAACGGTACACATGTCACTGCTTACAAATTTGAAGAACATAATATTACCCCACTGTATTGCCCTGGGTCAAACAATGTGTTGGTACATCAAAAGTATTATACAGCACTTGCATAAGTCCTTCTTTTCTTGTGGGCCTTTCTTTCATTTTCTTCCTTTTATTATATATATCATCTTTCCAATTTATGATATTATTCCAACTTTTTTTCCCATTTCTATATACTCTGAAAAATATTTTTTCGTCATTTAAAAAAAATTTTCTTTTTGATCCGCAGACCGAACATGTGATCAAAAACGAAATTTTGGAGAAAATGGATATAAAAAGGAAAACTTAAAATCAGGAAGAGACAGATAAGGATAATGGGGTATATAAAGAGGAAGGAGGGCTTGGAATATCTGATACTCACGGGACTGATAGAGGGCAACAGAGACAAAGAAAGGCAATGCATAACATACTTGAGCTTGAGTAAATAAACGGCACAAAATAGCTAAGCAAAAATTATTTTTTTCAACACAAGTGTACACGTGTATCCGGTCTGGTTTGAGGTGGTAGAGAAACGGCTACTGTGTTTCAACGTGTCTTTTCTGAGATCAAAGAACACAGCGTGGGAAGGAAAGTTCACCGTTGTAATAGACGTCTTGAAGACCAGCTACTGTGACGAGGCCATCATCACGACTAGAGACCCAAGAGCGTCGTCATAATTGGTGCCGGTTCGACAGCATCAGCCCTGACTCAGGTTCCGGTCATCATCACAACAGGTTCCGGACCAGGGGGCAGCGAGCCAGCCGGGTGGTAGTGTCACACAATGGACAGAAAACTGTACAAAGCCACAACCGCCAACGTCCCGATGGGACACGACACATCAAGAAGACTAATTTGGCCTTTAGATTTCAATTTTACAGTTAATATGGCTAGATATAACAGTAAGTTCTATGATAACAGTTTCTCTCACATCTTTCGCTTGTGGATCTCTCTTCCGTCTTCATAGCGCAGTACTAGATTGTCAGCTAGGTCTCATCATTTTAAAGTTAAAATGGTTAGATGTAACAGTAGGGTCCATAACATATTATTCTCTCGCATTTCTCGCTTGTGTAATTCTCATCCAGCTTCTTGATTTCCAGTTAACATTCATCTTCAAAAATGTAAATGTAATGTCAATAGTTATCTGCTGTCTTCTTCATTTTGTTTCTTTTATTGTTTTATCTCCTTAATAATGCCTTATCGGCTCGGAATGAGAAACCGGCGAGCCGAGTTCGAATTCCAGTTGAATCCATTGTATTCACTTACGCGCAAATACCCTTGGGAAAGGTATTAATCCGTCTCTTCCTACCAGTTATGGGTTAAATAGCAGGACAGATTGGGTTCTATAGCCTTGGTCGGCAACCAGTCTACCGCAGAAAGCAATGGCAACCTACTGCGGGATAATCTTCTGCCCAGTCATTTCTCTTTCGAGACATGATCGCCCAAGCGTGTATCACGTATGGCACTTAACTGACTGACTGAATATTATAGTTGGAATAATGATTAAGGCTTCTACTGGTCATAAAGTGGGGGATCAGTTTATTACTTCATAACAATAGGAAACCGATCCCCCACTAATTACTACATAATAATATAATACATTTCTTTCCCCTCTAGCTATGAGTCAAATAGCAGGACAGATTGGGTTCTATAGCCTTGGTCGGCAACCAGTCTACCGCAGAAAGCAATGGCAACCTACTGCGGGATAATCGGTGCTTACGTATTATCGGGAGGACCTTTAAAAAAACGACTCAAAAATTAAAGTAAATTATTTATTGAAACGGTTAAAACAATGAAATGGAATTACATTTGTAATTCCGGAGGCCAGAACGTCGCAATTGCTTCCAAAAGTGACTCAAAGACATCAGTACAGGCAACATGCTTCCGCCACATGAATTCGGCCAAATACGACTCCAAATGGTGACGTGCAGTGCCACAGTGCTTCTTGTTTCGCCACTTTGTCGATCCCCATAGGCGTTATACTGTCTGCGTATGAGCCCCGGTGTTCGAATCCACAAAGTTGTACTTGTGGTTGACGTTGAGGTGATGAAAGCCTGATTTTTCCAGTTCCTTGGTGTTATAAGCGGGGAAAAAAAAGAAAAAGTAAAAATCAAAGGTCCTCCCGATAATACGTAAGGACCGGATAATCTTCTGCCCAGTCAGTCATGTCTCTTTCGAGACATGATCGCCCAAGCGTGTATCACGTATGGCACTTAACTGACTGAATGCCTTGTGCATTTAGTATTCTCACACACACCGTAACGATCTCCGTGGCATTTTTTTTCTTGCAAGCAAAAATGATTAAAACAAATTAATTTAATTAAAAATGTCTAAAGGCAGCTAACATCGGGCAAAAGCAAGTTATCAACCGCTTATTGTCACGATTTTCTAATGAATGAGATAATCTGCCATTTATTGACGTCAATGGTTCCTGTTACCATAACAACATGTTCCTACTAAGTAGAAATTAATCAACGTAACCGAAATCACATTGCCGTCGTAAGAAAAGAATAAATAATTCCTTATTAACAGGCGTAAGGTAAAAATAAATGCATACTGTATATAAATATAGATACTTTTCTGAGGGGTAAGTGAATGAAAAATTGCAGAAAAGGTCTTAGTGAAATGCCATACGTGATACACGCTTTAGGCGATCATGTCTCGAAAGAGACAGGACTGGGCAGAAGATTATCCCGCAGTAGGTTGCCATTGCTTTCTGGGATACACTGGTCACCAGCCAAGACTATAGAACCTAACTGTCCTATTATTTAACCCATAACTGAAGGGAAAAGACGGATTAATAACATTCCCAAGGGTATTTGTGCGTAAGTGAATGCAAAGGAATTCAATTGGAATTCGAACTCGGCTCCCCGATTTGTCGTTCCGAGTCGATATCCATTGCCCCACAACGCACATCCAAATAGCAAAGAGCTGTACCAAATAGCAGAAACCACAGCACTTGAGAGATTCCAATAGTAGTAATAACTGCAACATCACTATTGTAACTTTAAGTAGAATGTAATGACACTGAAGATGTTGACGTTTCATATTACTTCAAATAAAACGTTAGGAAGGAACAGTCTATCTATCAATAATGGAAATAACAATAAAAGTTAGTGGACATTTCTTCCTGAAAAATTGTTTTCAGAGAAAGATCTTATAAAATTCAACCGACAACGGCATTGACTGCTCGACCAATGAATGCCGAATATTTCCTTCTAAGGAAAAGGTTAAGAGAGAAAACCCCAACAATACTAAAAAGATCAATAAAAGTTAGTGGACTTGAGAAACCTGTTTTTCTGAGAAATTGTTTTAAAAGTGACAGTGACACTGCCTGTTGACTCGTGGAAAAAAGAAATCTGATTTTTAAGTCATTAGTAAATGAAAAATATCCCAAAACCCAACATGAAAAATTAACATATTATAATATATTAAATATTTGCACGTACCATAAAAGTAGTTATCCTCCCTATTATAATAAAGACTGTTGTGTGTGTATATATATATATCTTCTTCCAAATCCATATTTTATAAGGAATTATACAACATTAAGCAAACACTTGTCAATAATGAATTTTTTTTAGCTCCGTTATTGATCAACAAATTAAAATGTATCTCAACAAACTTAACAATAGCTCTAACAATATTGATAATATTAATAATAGTGTACATAAAATAAACATAACACTATTAACTTATACTATTGCAGCCAAATACGTAATAATTACAAACAAGATGAAAAAACTCTCAAAAATATAATACGTAGAAATGTTAAACCAGTGGATAGTAATAATCAAATTAAACTCATCATATATTATAAAAAAAATTCAAAACAATTGACCTCATAGTTTCTAATAACCCTACAAACACTCAACTAAATCCTCTACAAAAAAAAAAACAAAAAAAAACAAGCAATTTACATGCCAGTCCAGAGATTGTATCTCTGGTACTAATTATAAACCCACTACATATATTGGTTTTACTACAACCACACTCTCCCGTGGACTTACCTGTCACCTTTCTGATCAGTGTACAATTAAACAACATTTCTCAGAAAAAAACATAACCATGTAGGTAATATTAGACAGATTTTAGTCGACAATACAATAATCCTCACTCATACACACAGTAAAAATTATCTTTAAATATTGGAGGCTATCTACATTAAATCCAAACAACCCACACTTAATAAAATCACGTTTAAATCTGGTCATAACACATTACATTGCATTTATATATATATATATATATATATATATATATAACTCCTGTCATGCTTATGGAGAGAGAGAGAGAGAGAGAGAGACGTAAGCGAGACAGCGTAGGCTCAGTTCATTGTCTTTACTACTAATTATTTAATTTACTAACAGTGATGAAGGTTTGAAAGGTCTTTCCGCGTGTTTGCTCTTTAACAGTGCCTTATTTTATTTTTATCAATAATTATGTCGTCAAGTAGTGAAGAATATGTAAGTACAAAGAATTTATAACGGGACAAATTCATGACGATTTCGAAGTTTCATGAAGACACAGTCATGAACTTCTCATTCGTCAGGTTTTTATATATATATATATATATATATATATATATATATATATATATATATATATATATATCCTGTCTAAAGATTATTGTCTGTGTATACGTGTGTGAATATTCAATTATTGGTCAGAATTAAATTAGTCCCGTACACATTTGTATTAAAAAGTGCTCAATGCATACATAATGTAGAGCTTTTAAATATTTTCATTCAAAATTCAACCGGTTACGCAACCTTAGTTTCAACCTTTCGGTATCTTCAGGTGTTTTATATTAACTGACTTCCTAACATTTTATCGAACGCATAACAGAGGCATTCAGAACGCGTAACTGGAAATGTGAAGTAGGATAGGAGCTGGTTTAGGAATTGTAAACATTTTCCTCCGAGTTTGTATGATCCTAAAATATATTTTCTGGTGTGTTTACATCCAAACATTACTTCGAACCTTTTATTTAGTAACCTTTCACGTTCTGGATCATTCGGGTACCGGCTGTGAGAATAAAGAGCACCATGATGAATTCGTGACGGAAATTCCACTACGTACATTTCAGGGTTTTTGGGTGACAAACTGAGGACAGTGCAGATTATTCAGAAAGAGACTCATTCAGAGGCTAATGGGGATTACGAATGTTGGTTGGTTAGTTGTTTTGTTTTTATGGCATATCAACCTCAGCGAGTCATTTATTGCCAACTAAATTTTATTTATTTATTGCTGGTATTACTTTTTTCTTTCAACAGTTTATTGTAATTTTTATATAAGTTTTGTGTCTAGTAATACTTTTTTTCTTTTTCAAGTATTAAGATTCATTGGGATTTGTTTTTAAGGGCAGGGTCCCCAAGTCCTACCCTTGTTATTTAACCCATAACTGGAAGGAAGGGACGGATTAATACCTTTCCCAAGGATACTAGTGCTTAAGTGAATGCAGGGTACTCAACTGGAATTCAAATTCGGCTCACCGATTTCTCCTTCCAAGCCGACATCCACTGCACCACTTTAACCTACATTGTGGTGCAGTGGATATCGGCTAAGAGAAATAAGAGACCTGAGTTCAAATTCCAGTTGAATTCGTTGCACTCACATACGCGCAAATACTTTTAAGAAAGCTATGAATCTGTCACTTCTCCCTCCAGTTATGGGTTAAATAACAGGACAGACTGACTTCTTTAGTTTTGGCTGGAAACCAGTCTATCGCAGAAAGTAATGGTAACCCAAACCCACTGCTGGAAAATCTTCTGCCCAGTCACTCATGTCTCTTTCGAGACATGATCGCCTAAGTGTAAATCACACATATATAGGCGTATGTGTTTTGTGTGCATTAACACAGATAAAGGAAACACTTCTTCACCGACGCATTTCGTCCCCTAATTGACTTTATCAGCGGGCGAAACACGTCGGTTAAATAAGTTTTCCTTTTTCCTTTATTGTCTATTGTTTATTTTTACAAAGATTTTATTCATATGTGAATTTTGAACATATATATACATATATATACGAGTCGCAAATATGTATTACCCATGAAATTGTAGAATGTCTGAAATATTTTCTAAATTATATTACTCTGTTAAATTAAATAAATGAATTTAACATAGAGTTCTTTCGAGTTCGTCTTTATCGGAATTTACCTGGATAATATACTAAGTGTTCTACGTTATATATATTCTGCTCTGCTTAAGTATTGAACGCTTTTTTGTTATTGATTATTCGTCTCGGGTTTTTTCATTGGGCTACGTACTGGCTCGGTCCAAATCGCTTTGGCTGATGTTCATGTGCTTAGCTCTTTCTTTTTTTTACAACCATTTTTTCCTTCAGCGTATATACGCGAAGGGTTTTTCGAAACGAGTATAGAGATAAGTTTTCACCAGGGCCCGTGGTACAGTTGGTATAACATCAGCGTATATTTTTCTAACATGATTTTTCGGATATTTAGGCCGGTAGATGTAAATAAATTAATGTACTCTTTAATAAATAAATGAAAACATAGCCTCTACTCAAATATTAATATCCATTAGAAATATCATTTAAGCCAAAAATTTATATATGTCGGGATATTAAACTAACCTGAAGGCTCACACTGCATCTCGCAAAACAGAGTTCAATTCGATCTCATTTAAACACAAACGGACACCTACCAAATCCTCTCACTAACATACTTATCGACTACACGAATACCATATTATCATACACATGCAAAAAAAAAAAAAAGATAAAATTATAGAGGTATTATTAATAAAAATGAAAAACCCACCACTCAATAATATCAACTACGAACACGCTAA
Source organism: Ascarosepion bandense (assembly GCA_037127315.1). Lineage (NCBI taxonomy): Eukaryota > Metazoa > Mollusca > Cephalopoda > Sepiida > Sepiidae > Ascarosepion > Ascarosepion bandense. The sequence goes on from JBBBDQ010001417.1 coordinate 4,337,940, forward strand.
CAACGTGCTTACCGCGTTCGGTACATAAAAACATACACACTACTCTACATACATAACACTACATACATAACACTACATACATAACACTACATACATTCGGTTACACGTAAAATAATATCTGTCCTCGATAATGGATAAAAGTATACCGGAAAGCGCTCGGAAAAAAAAAAAAAAAATTTGGACAATTTTTATAGAATTTGTTCTGAAAAAAAAAAAAAAAAAATCATAAGATCACATAAAAAAAATTCCATAAAAAAACTTAATCATAATATCTTATCTGTCATTTTTAATGAAACCTATATATATATATATATATATATATATATATATATATATATAGATTGATTGATTGACTGTTTAATTACATCGTTTTTGGTCATAATAAAATTAGACCAGTGCACATTTGTATTAAAAAGTGTTCTATACAATTATATTGTAGAACTTTTGAATATTCTCCATTACGCCTTATAACTCGTCTACAAATGAAGAATATATATATATATATATATATATATATATATATATGTATGTGTGTGTGTGTGTGTGTGTGTGTGTGTGTGTGTGTGTGTGTGTGTGCGTGTGTGGGACTCATGAATTAATTTATCTTCACATGCACGCACGCATTTGCCGAGAAGGCTGGAATACAATTACATATGTGCATATATTTACTTGTTTAGGGAAAGACACGTGATTTTATAAATATGTACGTGTCTCGGAATAGAGAAATATACGCGTATATCTAGGACAATTTAGAACACCATATGTATATTCCTATTTTAATGAACACATGTTAAACTATTCAATAAAAATCAATAAAAAATGCCTCAAGTGAATGGAAGCGATGTTATTAACTGTACAGGCGTGTGTGCAAATATCTGATTTGTGTAAATATTTATTTAGACTTGCGCTGAGTCACCTTATCAAGTCTCTCAGTGTGGTTTAGATTCTCTCCGCCTAGCTGGCGGCTTGTACGATATCAACAAGGGCATGCAAAAGTGGGTATACACTAGCGAATGCTGTTATAATGCGTACTGTATACCTACTTTTGCAGCCTTTATATCTTCCTGTATGTAAAAAAAAAACCCCAAAAAACAAAAAAACAATAGAATCTTGCTTGAACATGAAGCTCTTTGTAGCTGAGGGTTCAATGCACGTCAAATTAACCGTTGGTTTCTTTTGTAAATAGGGACGCAGATTCGAATCCTGTCGGAAAGCACGTTTTTCTCGTTTCGAATATTCACGCCGGTAGGCGATATATAATTCTGTTTATAATAAACGGAGCGTCTAATAGTGTTTAAAATAAGTCATAAAAATCCTCTCCACGATAATAAATATCGTTGTGTGTGTGTGTGTATATATATATATATTTATAACTTATTTATAAGTGGAACTTTGTGTGTGTGTGTGTCCATTACCTATAGACTCCGAAACGGCTGAACCGATTTTTTTGAAAATTTACAGTTGCACTATAAGCGTCTGCGAGTGTTCTTAGCTAGGTTTTGTGTCGAGGTACCCCCGATAAATATAAGAAACGATATTCAGAAGTTTCAAGGTTGCAATTCTTACAATAGTGCAGAAAATCAATAATATATATAAAAGTTCTCATTACACCCGAGCAATGCTATACTGCTAGTATATATTTTTTCAAGAAGTAGTAGGAGGGTTTGAACAATTATTAAGTAAATCATCGAGCTTTTTATTCGACCTCAACAGAATGCAGAAAGCACTGGACGGCCGTTTTGTCCTATATTTGGGACTCATCAGCAGTGCGCATCCACTACCAGGAATCGAAACCAGACAGTCTCGGTTATTAGGCTGATGTTATACCAACTGTACCACGAGTCCTGGTGACGAAGAGGTAACAAATTAAGCTCGATGAAGTGCGCTTATATATCCCTCTTATCTGTCACGCTCATAGAGAGAGAGAGAGAGAGAGAGAGAGAGAGGGAAACAGACAATAGCGAGGCATTCTCTTTACTGCCAGTTATTAAACTTTACTACCAGCTATAAAAGCTCTTGCCACGTGTTTGCTCTTTAGCAGTGCCTTGTTATTTTATTTTATTTTGCAATAATTATGTCGTCGTGTAGTGAAGAATATATATATTCGTCATTCACATTATATATATACATATATTATTTATTCATAAATTATAACATGGATATGAGTGATATTGTAACATATCCATGTTATAATTTATGAATAAATAATATTATTAGCTCTACTTTTGCATTGAGCACTTTTTTAAAAATAGTGTTTCTTTGGACAAGGAATATTATTCCAACAATACTTTATATATATATATATATATATATATATATATATATATATATATAGTCTCTGTTATAATAAATACCGTTGTGTATATATCTACTTCTTATAACGCTCAGGTGTTTGGATTATTTGGTGTTAAGATACTCAATGGTAGGTACATTAATATATAGTTTGCCATTATTTTAGACGGTATACCGACATAAATATTTTGCCGTCATTTTTTAGGGCACGTGCCTATTTGTATTTTATATTTAGAAAGTAATGTTTGTTTCTGTCATGCTGGTTATCGGCGTTCGAAACTAGTTAAAAAGCAGTTTTACGAATTCTGATTTTCTAGGCTTTCTTTTAAAGTTGACTGAAGTTGTAATATAATTTGTCTATCTCCATATTTTTCTAACTATGTTTTTTCGTTTTGACGTAATATGCCATTAAGCTAGACATCAATAAGAATATTTTTATAACTTGTAAATCTAGGGAAGATAAAATTTATTTAATTTTATTTATTTAATTATTTTTATACTCAACTACCAATGACAGATCAACACTTAACTGATGATTATTAAAAAGCAAAGTTTTAAAATAAATTACTTCTTGAATGTGCAGGACGTAAGCGATCATATCCCTCCACATCTTCCTGTCTCTTGTAGATCTTAATAAGTTTTGTCTTTTTGCTATCCCTCCCAAATCCTACTCTACATTCATTTTGATCAAGCTCATTAAGTATGCTTTGCGCTGTTTTTCTTTTTCCCCGCCCAATTTGTCCTATGAGTATCAGTTTTTCCAAACACTTCTTCCTCATTACGTGCCCTAAAAATTTTAACTACCTTTTTCTGATGTTAAGCATACGTTTCCTTTTTGTTTCCATTCTCTCGAAAACCTCGTCGTTGCTCACATATTCGGTCCATGTTAACCTCAGCATTTTTCTACGAACAACATTCGGATGCTTCAATCTCTTCTTCATCTTTGAGAAGATTGTACAGCTTTTGCTACCATATAGGAGGACAAATACCGCGTAATATTTCGGTGCTTTTTCATTGTTTCAAATGAAATTGCTACATAATTAAAATTTGTTAGTGTGGGTAGTACAACATTTAGCAATTTGAAAAGATATGTCAACGAGAAAAAATTAAATTCTTGCCGATTCCGCTGCGTTAATTTTTCCACAAAACAGAACTTTGGGAAAGATATAAATTCATTTCTTTTCTCCACCCAGGTATGGATTAAATAGATGGAAAAACTAACTTCAAAAACAGGCTGAAATGGAATAGGCGCCGTCAGCTTATTTCTAGACATACCACTACTACTCTGGCTAAATTACATTACAGGAGTCATGACGTGACGATTATTTTGTTTGTTTAGTTTGTGTTTTGTTTAACGGCATATCAACCTCTGTAGGTTAATGCCAAAAAGGTGGGGTTTTAAGATATTTTTTTAATGTTCGGTTAAAGTGGGAAGGTTGATTTTAATGATTTTTTTTTGTTTTGTTTTTATTCTTTATTTTAGAAAACTGAAAATGTTTTCTAGTTTTGTATTAAAAATGTTTTACTGAGAATATTTTTTTTTCTTAAAAAATGTGTTATGGCAATAATGTTTTCTTCAAAAATGTATTGTTTGTAATATTTTTCCTTCAAAAATGTATATATTTCTATAAAAGTGTTTTTTATTTTATATTATTTTGACCCCAGTTTGGGGATTAACTATTTGCCAACCGGGTCCTGAAAACAACAGCAATTAAGAAGTGGTTCCATGCTCTTCACAACCTCCCAATCAGAGGCCTTACTGCCGGATGCAGTTTACCGTCATGCCAAGGACAAGACGATTATTTTAGAAGTATATAATGTAATTATAACAATACAACAGTATTTTAGAAGTATACAACATAATTATTGCTCTATCAGCAATTATACATAGCACATACACGTATAAGGCATTCAAATACAAAAATACTTAAGACATTTTCTTTGTTTCAGTCGGTTTAGCCCAAGCCCAAATAACGGAGCACCCAGTGCGGATCGATCTCACTATACTAACGAATGGCCTTTACGAGAATAGTTTCCAAACGACTGCTGTACAGCAGTTACATAGTTTCGTCTAGTACAAGGCCAAAATAGTAGAGAAACTGCTGCAGAGAAAGTTGGATCGCTGTATTTTCCTAAATAATCTTAATCTCCATAATTTATTTTCTGTGCGTTGTGGTGCAATGGATATCGACTCGGAACGACAAATCGGGGAGTCGAGTTCAACTTCCAGTTGAATTCCTTGCATTTACTTACGCACAAATAACCTTGGGAATGGTATTAATCCGTCTATTTCCTCCAGTTATGGGTTAAATAATAGAACAGATTAGTTTCTATAGCCTTGGTTGGCAACCAGTCTTCCGCATAAAGCAATGGCAACTTAGTGCAGGCTAATCTTCTGCCCAGTCAGTCATGTCTCTTTCGAGACATGATCGCCCAAAGCGTGTATCACGTATAGCACTTAACTGACTGCCTATTTATAATCTACAGTTCGTCCATGCGATGAATATTGCTACTTCATCAAGTTCGGTGCTTCTGCTATGTATTTAGAGATTCTTAGTAGAATACAAAGGAAAATCAGCGATATTATAGGTCCTGACCTGGCGTCTCGGCTAGTCTTTTTTTCACCGCCGTAATGTAGCTTCCATGTGCCCTTTTCTATAAATACTTTTTCGTACATGGTTATTGTTCGCGTTGATACATAAACCTTTAAGCGCAAAACAAGACTGGCAACAAGTTCCCGTTATTTTTATTGTTGAAATGACTAGATGTTACCGAAAATTCTATTCTAATAATTTCTTTTCTCGCACTTCTCGCTTGTGGAATTCTCTTTCAACTTCATGCTTTCTAGCCAATTTTCAGAAATATAAATGCAATGTCAATCGTTATCTAGTGTCTTCTTGGTTACTCTTCTATTGTTCTCGATCCTTAATAATGCTTCTTCTTTTTCTTATTCTTTCACACTCAGTAATCTATTGTGTCTTAGTGGCTTTACCACCTTTCTTCCCTTGAGTAATGATTTAAAAAAAAAAACACTGAGGACCAAACGACCTTTGACTTTATCTGTATTGTTTACTAACCATGATGTAAATTTGGCTTAGTGTGGGGCAAAAGGTCTACAACTGGTATTCCTGATGAGGACTGAAGTCGCCTTCTGTCTGAGTTTGTGAACATATACGCACGTACATATTCACAAAAAATGTACACATCCAAGTATAATTTGTCCGTGGGTGCGCGTATGATTGGATAGGCTTTTCATGTTAACCCACAGTGGGTTATTCAGAAATTAATTTTGTATGCGAGCACCAAGTCACAATCGAACTCACTAATCAGTAGTAATGGTTAAAGACTCATTTAAGTTTTCCGAATTTATAGTGTTATCTGTTATCCGACAAATTTATGTTCTTATATTTTCAAACTCTTTCCTTGCGTCTCTTTAGCTGAATCTATTGATATATATATATGTGTGTGTGTGTGTGCCTTATATCGAAGTCAGTTGTCACCTTCCGTTATTCCTGAGGAGGTATTTGTCGGACTGATGCAATTTGCCACGATGTCTGTTGAATTTAGTTTCGACGGCGTCATGTATAGGCAAATTGACGAGGTTTCAATGGGTTCTCCTTTCGGACCCATTTTAGCTAATATCCTCGTTGGATTCCATGAGGAGAGTGTATTATCTAGATTTAATAGACCTGATGTTTATTTCCGTTATGTAGATGACACTTTTTTTCTATTTAACGATTGATTTGAAGCGCACCATTTATTAATGTTTTGGTGAGCAGTTCTTCCTTGGATTTTCTAACTTCAGTTCATCGAAAACCGACATTTACTGGTTGGTATACCAGGTGGGGTTCCTTTCTTACGGCATATCACGTTGAATACACCGGTTCTCGTTTGATCACTGAAGTTAAGCAACGCGAGCCTGGTCAGTACTTAGATGGGTGACCACTTGGAAATATCAGGCGCTGTAAGCGTTCAGTGACGGTTGTGCGTTGTGGTGCAGTGGCTGTCGGCTTGGAAGGAGAAATCGGTGAGTTCGAATTCCAGTTGAGTACCCTGCATTCACTTAAGCACTAGTACCCTTGGGAAAGGTATTAAACAGTCACTTCCCTTCGGTTATGGGTTAAATAACAGGATGGGGCCTGGAGGCAACCCATCTAGTGTTGGTATCACAATAAAAACACCCTTGGTAGCCCTGACGAAGCATCAAGTATTCAGCTACTTGACAAGATTATGAATTTCGCTACAAATTGCGCCAGGGTTCCAAATGCACAGGGAATACTGGAGGGGTGTAGTGGGTTCTATCTCGGCCAAGGCCGCAAGAAGACGGCAACGGGGTTCCTTTTGTCCTCCAAAACGTAAAGTTAATTTAATTAAGACTCTTACTAATAGGATTTTGAGAATCTGCTCCAAAATTAAGTTAGATGATGTACTCAGGTTTATTACTACCATCCTCTGTAATAATGCCTATCCGTTCGATGTTGTCCAGTTAGTGATTAGGAATAAGGTATAGGAATTCAATAGGGTTAAACCAGCAACAGTACAAAGATGTCCCGTGTACCTGCACCTTCCTTGGCTGGGTTCTGTTAGTGATACATTTGCTAAGCGGGTTTCTGTTACAGTTCGACAATGTTATTTTGCTGCCAATACTCGTGCTGTTTTTTTTTTGTTTTTTTTTGTCTGAATCTGTCTTTCTTTCTATACGGAAGGATGTTCTCCCCATAAACCATAATAGCTCATTGATTTATATGTTTAAATGTAGTTGCGGATTGAACTACATAGGCAGAACTACACAAAAACTAGATTCAAGAATAAAACAGCACATCCCCACAAAAATCCGGAATTTGAAGTATTCCTCGTCTGATAGGGTGACCAATGCATACGGGTCTTCTATTGAGGAACGCCTTATTAATAAACATAATTGTGCCGCTAGCTTTTGTGTGGACGCATTTTCCATCTTAATTACGTCCTACTCAAATTAGCACCTCAAAGTTTTGTAGGCCATCTACATTCAATCTTTAAAACCCTCTCTGTGTAAAACAGAAAGAGCATATATTAGGCCTCATAACCATTTAGATTTTTTAGTTAAAAAAAAAAGTTAATTCTTTCTTGACATCAATTTTGCTCTGTTGAGCGAGGTTGGCCAGCCCGTTTTTCAATTTCATTTTATTTTTTAAATACCATCATTATGGGTGGTAATATAAAGTATTTCTCTCTTTTTATATCGGTAATATATATATATATATATATATATGTATTAGTCATGCATATACAAGCCTGTTTCGCTGTATGACAGCTCATCAGTGTGGATAAGCATCCACTTGCTTCTAGCCGGGATCGATTCTCGACCGATTTGGTGTCAGTCGGAGTCGCTAACCCCTAAGCCATAGGCGTAGGGAATCAGAGTAGGAAAATTTTAGCGTGTTATATATATATATATATATATATGCGGTGTATACACACGCCAGTCACCGAAAGAACTCAATGCATTGCTGAAGTACTGCAGAGCAATGCAGAAATCGCAGAAGTGGTAACATTTTTTTTTTTAAAATTTTCTTCTCTAGAGAGCTCAATCGTAATGAGAGCATATATATATATATATATATATATATATAACGGTCTTTATTAAAATGGAGAGGATAATTTCTCTTTTTTGCACACACACACACACACACACACACACAGCGTTACGGTCACATCAGTGTTGGATCAGTCTTATTGAGGCTTGTTTAGTTGGAATTCAAACTCAGCTGGGTCCTGGGCATGACGGTAAACTGCATCCAGCAGCAAGGCCTCTGATTGGGAGGTTGTGAGGAGCATGGAACCACTTCTTAATTGCTGTCGTCCAGTTGTCAAGAATATATATATATATATATATATATATATATATATATATATATAGTCATCCGCAGACAGATCTGTTTTGCTGTATCACAGCTCATCAGTACGGTTAGACTCCGATTGCTTTTAACCCGGGATTGAAACCCGAACGAATTAGCGTCAGTCGGCGAATATATACATATATATATATATATATATATATATATATATATATAGTCATCCGCACTATATATAATTTCCTTCCTGTCACGTTCGGCAGGAAGGGGGTTCTCTATTTTTTTTCTTTTTCCTTTTTTTTTTCTTTTTTTTTTTTTGACGGCACTGGCCCACTCGTGGATTTAATATAAATTTAGTTATTTTAATCCTTTTTTAGACAGGTTGAGAACCTAATATGGGTTTATTTATTTATTTTTTTTTTGTTTCGTTTTGTTTTGATTGATTTGATTTTTTTACGCCTCATTAATCTTTTCGCGGATTATTTAAAGCCATAAATTATTTTTAGATTCTAAGAGGTTTTTTTTTATTTTTATTTTAGATAATAATAATTAACTGATACAATTTCTACTCATTAACCCATAGCTAGGGAGAAGAGGTAGGGTCATAGTTTTCCCAAGGTTATCTGCGTGTAAGTGAATATAAAAACTCCGACTGAAATTGGAACTCGAACGTTCACAAATTTTTTTTCCAAACCATAATCCATTACACCATCCCAACACCCAAACTTACAACACTTTATATTCCCAAGCGGTCACCCATATAGGATTGACGTTGCTTAAATTCGGTGATTGTACAAGAACCTGTGATTCATCGTAAAATGACCGAGTGTGTGTGTGTGTGTGTGTGTGTGTGTGTGTGTGTGTGTGTGTGTGTGTGTGTGTGTGTGTGTGTGTGTGTTTATATAAAAGAAACTTTTTCCTTAGTCGGTAGACTTTCATATATATATATATATAATGATTTATCAAGCCAACAATTACTCCTTAATTATTTGTTCTGGATACGTGCGTTTTAGTTGCTCTTCCTGTTTCTTGCTGCATTTTCTTAAACCATTCTTATATAACAGAAGTGTTCTGTTACCAATTTGTTCTCGGTACGATTCGCTTACACGAGCGATTTCCCTGATGAGAAAAGGGATACAACTGAGATTCCTATCGAGAAACAATTTTTTTTTTGTTATTTATTTCACTTTTTAAAAAACAAAACACAACGAGAATAGCAACTTCAATACGGATAGCCACTAAAAATAACGTTTATAGAAGTAGTAGTAGTAGTAGTTATTATAATAATACTAATAATACTACTACTAATAATAATAATAATTTCCGATAAGCTGTTTAAAGGGATGTTGTGGTGCATTGGATATCGGCTCGGAACGAGAAATCGGGGAGCCGAGTTCGAATTCCAGCCGAATTCATTGCATTCACTTACGCGCAAATACCCTTGGGAAAGGTATTAATCCGTCTATTTCTTCCAGTTATGGGTTAAATAACAGGACAGATTGGGTTCTGTAGCCTTGGTCGGCAACCAGTCTACCGCAGAAAGCAATGGGAATCTACTGCGGGATAATCTTCTGCCCAGTCAGTCATGTCTCTTTCGAGACATGATCGCCCAAAGCGTGTATCACGTATGGCAACTGACTGACTGAATAGCCCAAGCCTTAAAGAAATAGAAAAAAATTACACTCACAAGAACAGGCCACATCTTAAAAAGAGTTTTATGTAAAATGTACGTGATTTTTTTTTGTTTGTTTGTTTTTTTCCTCAAAAAATGCTCAGTGGGAAAAAATGGTATAATACCATTTCTGACCTTAGGAAAATAAATTAGTGTACGAAAATACAATAGAATAAAATAACAATAAGTGTGTGTGTGTGTGTGTGTGTGTGTGTGTGTGTGTGTGTGACCGCAGACATGACGAAAACGTATTTCTTTTAAAACAATTTTTTTTCACTGTCATTTCCTCCTTTGTCATTGCAGCTGAGGAATACTAATCCCATCAATCGAAAATTATACAAGGAAGATTTCAGATCAATACTCAGCAGCTAATAACAACGAGTCATGTTACCAAGTTGTTAACGCAGTTCTCTCTCTTTCATATTTAAGTCGCGAACTAACCATCTAGACCAGCTTATTTAACCATCGCATACATTCTATGTTTGTATGTATGAATGAGTATTTGTTTTATTCACTAAACAGGTCTTTGTTTGATACAAGGTTAAACGATCAGGGCACTCATTGAGAATCGACCTGAATGCATTAACTAGTATAGATACTCGTATCACCAGTTAGTTTGCTATGAAATAGAGGTCGACCCTCATTCGGTGACCTACAACTGTATTCTTGAGCCAAATTTTAAAAAATCGATATAAAAATTAATACGACGAATGTTAGCCAAAGTGTTTCACAAACTGTTATGATAGGGAAGTGTGATCGCGACTCATTAGGTGACCCACTAAGGTAATAATGTGCCAATATAAGTTAATAAATAATAGCGCCTAGTGTTAGCAACCATGTTTTAAGAGCACTTTGGTAGCGGAGTGTTGCAACGATTGCCACTTTGTGACATAAGTTAAATATTGAAAAAAGGACGCTAAAGAAAGTTTGTTTTGCTCTTTTAACTGATTAAACGTCCGTTTTTTTAAAGTAAACAACGTAGTTATTCCGGTTTTTCGTTTAATTATTTTGATTTAGCGTTAAAAAAGCACCTGCAAAATTTCGTTTTATTCTTTATTTTTATCTTCATTTTATTTGTTTTGTTTTTTTCCGTTTTTTTTTAATTAATTATTTTTTTCATTCGGTACATGAGACGCGTATAGTTATGTCACGTGATGAGGCCAGATAAGGGAAGTCACTTGATGTGTTACGTATAGAATATAGGTCAGCTCATTGCAAATCATCGAATACTGAAAGACAAAACGAGTGACATTTTTTTGTTATTTGCCCTGCCTCACATTGCAAAAGTTATCTATTCTAAAATAAATAAGGAAAGAAAAATATGCGGGCGCAGATATGCATACAAACAATGAAGAAAATTTTACAAGAGTTTTTACGTAATGTATACCGGTAAGTAAATTCAGTAGATTTATCTTATCACTGATGCGTCACTGATCCACGTCAGAAGATAAGTCATTGAACTTTCTAATATATTATCTATTTTATATATATTTAATATATTATCTATTTAATCTGCTATATATCAATCTAATTTGTTATCTCTCTCTCATATTATATATATATATATATATATATATATATATATGCACAGAAAGACAAGATATCGGCTTTCTCTTTTCCAATCTTTTCACTCTTTTCTTTCTTTTTTTTTTTCAATTGGAGTAGATAAACTAAACTATCGCCCGGTTCACACTCCACCCACGTCTATTGAACTGGTGAAGAGGCTCATCTCTTGTTCCTTGTTTAGGATGTGGTCTCCGGCTTTCTCTTTTCCAATCTTTTCACTCCTACGTAGCCCCCTGCGCTTCAGTGGCGATACCGCCTTGCTCGGGGTGATATGATTAAAAAAAAAAATTATAAATATGTAGAATATATATATATATATATATATATATATATATATATATAAACGGACAAAGATACATATATATTAGGGAGAGAAAGAGTAATAGATATACGAATTTATAAATAAATTAAAATATATATACATAGATAAATCGATAGAGATAGATATATAGACAGAGATGGATGAATAGACAGAGATGGATGAATATATATATATATATATATAGTGCTCTCGATAATATCCACTAAGCTTTCTATTTTTATCTATTTAATATTTTATACTAATTAGATAATTTTTTTGTTTATCTTCACCGTTTTACGGGTTTGACATAATTATGTAAGCATGTATTGTTAGATATAACAATTAATGTCTATTATATTTAATCAGGAGCCGTTCTAAACATCGTATTTTTTTTCA
>JBBBDQ010001417.1:4355000-4365000 GCA_037127315.1 Ascarosepion bandense
AATATCACACACATTTTGCATACATAAAACTCTTTTTAAGATGTGGCCTGTTCGTGTGAGTATAATTTTTTGGTATTTCTTTAGGGCTTGGGCTATTAAGAATCCCTTCAAAGAGTCTATCGGGAATTATTATTATGTTGTCATTTTTCATCATATTTCGATTTCTGCTATGGTCGCACTACCAACCAAGTCTGCAGGAAGACCTAAGGCCGGTCGTGGTGTGTTGTTATGGCTCCATTTCATGTTTTTTCAGATCTCTCCCTAACATCCCTAGCGTTACATAGGTGGGCTGTACTTAACAAGACAATTTTTTCTATATCTCTTAATAATTATTATTTTTTGTATATCTCTTAATAATAATAATAATAATAATAATAATAATTATTATTATTATTATTATTATTATGACTACTACTACTACTTCTATAAACGTTATTTTTAGTGGCTATCCGTGTTTAAGTTGCTATTCTCGTTTTGTTTTGTTTTTTAAAAAGTGAAATCAATAACCAAAAAATTTGTATCTCGACAGGAATCTCACTTGTATTCCTTTTCTCATCAGGAAAATCACTCGTGTAACCGAATCGTACCGAATTATTTTGGAAGATTTAGCTTAAAATATAATCTACACATCACGTTGGACGTATATATTATCTTGATGGTCATAAAAAGGGAACCCCAGTGGTACCACTCAATATCAGTTTCCGTAATATCTAATTTTTTAATGGCAGGGAGATGATTGTTTGTAAATATTCTTTATAATTATATCAATCGTTAATCTGAGACATTGGTAAATAAACTTTCAACATCAAGTAGGGCTATGGTTTCATTATTAGGTTTTTGTGGTTTTAAGATTTGGATGAGTTTGTGAGTTGACTCAATATTGTATTTACTAGGTATGTAAGTAGTTGGTTAATGATTTTTTGGTTAACTGAAAAACCGGAGTGGAGATTTGGAATATGACAGGACGGAGAAGGAAGATAGGTTTATGTATATTCCATAGAGGTATCCTGGTTTGTAGTCACCAACCAATTATTTTTTAAAAAATTTGATTATCTTATCTTATCTCTCGTTGTTAGCTGTGATCAGTTTGTTGATTTTCGGTTTTATTTGGTTACGAGGAATTATGTTGATACTTTTTTTTTTTTTTTTGGTGTGATCGTCGAGTACTTGTTGCATTTTTAATTATAATCATTTTTCAGTATTTGCCTATATTTGTTAGATGAGGTAGTACTTACTTTGTCTACATTGTTCGAACTATTGTACTAATATTTATTGTCATGCTCGGTTCGAAATTCCTAGCACCTGTAGAAGGCCGGAGTGTACAATGGCCGAAACGTCGTAAGCATGGCAATAAAGATGAGGACAAGAGTCCGAAAAATATAGATAATATAGTCAGATTTATTTAATACAATAAAATTATTGTTTTTTTTTGGGGGGGGGTTGTTTTGTTTTTTTCTTTTTTTACAATTATATTAGTATAGATACGTAGTTGGAGCGATTTTACATATATATGATAAAATGACCGATATGAAATATGGGGACAAAGTATCTCAGATGGTATATATGAAAATTAATTGAATGCTTAATGCTTTATTCTGTTGACAATAGAAACATCAGCAGAACAAATTTAAAAAATCGTTACTATAGCAACCTTTCTACTTAGAAACATCGCGATCGTTTTTAAGGATTTTATTGAAAATTTAACAGTTGGTAAATGTAAACATTTAGAATTAGCAAGAAAACCAGCCCCGATGAGTGAAAGCATCATAACAGTGTCCCTGCGAAACTTCGAAGTCGGCATGAACCTGTCCAGTTAAAGTGATAAAATATTTGCACTAAAACTATTAACGCTTTATCTCCACCCCGATATCGAGCACTTTGCAATAAAAAAAAACTGCTTGCGTAAATAGATTTTATCAGTAAAATTACCGAAAAAACAATACTCTTGGCGACAAACATAAATATACCTCAACGCTAATATCTCTGCATATGATTTCCTCGGTAGTATTGTGGTAAGTATCCCCCGCCTGTCACGAGGGAGACCGGGGTTCGATTCCCCGCCGGGGAGGCTATTAGTTTTTTTGGGGTGGGGATGTGCGTTGTGGTGCAGTGGATATCGACTCGGAATGACAAATCGGGGAGCCGAGTTCGAATTCCAGTTAAATTCTTTGAATTCACTTACGCACAAATACCCTTAGGAAAGGTATTAATCTGTCTCTTCCCTCCAGTTATGGGTTAAATAATAGGACAGATTGGATTCTATAGCCTTTGTTGGCAACCAGTCTTCCGCATAAAGCAATGGTAACATACTGCGGGCTAATCTTCTGCCTAGTCAGTCATGTCTCTTTCGAGACATGATTACCAAAAGCGTGTATCACGTATGGCACGTAACTGACTGATATATATATATATATATATATATGATAAAAATATAGATTCAAGGGATACTGTATATATGGGTGAAAGTGCCCATTTTCTTTTTTAGTTTAGTTAAACAGGAGCACCAGTTACAAAAAACCTGATCTGAATCTTAAAACAAAATAAAAAATGTCATAATGTAAACCAGTTATTTAAATGCCATACGTGATACATGCTTGGACGTTCCTGTCTCTTTCGAGACATGACTAACTGGGCAGAAGATTTTCTCGCCGTAGGTTGCAATTACATTCTGCGGTAAACTGGTTGCCAACCAAGGCTGTAGAACCCAATGTCCTGCTAGTTAACCCATAGCTGAAATGAGAAGGGACGGATTCATACCCAAGGGTATTTGCGCGAAAGTGAGTGCAACAAATTCAACTGACATTAATTACAAAAACTTGTAATTGCTTTTATAAATAAGATATTTTAAAGAAAACTATTGTCCTAAGAAAAGAAATCGATGAATAATGAATTGTTTAATTTTTTAAAAATGTTAATTATAATAATTTTAAAAGTTTTAAATATCTTAAAATTCTATATTTTAACCTGAAAAGTAAGTAATATTTGTTTTAATTCGAATTAATTAAACCTTAAATCAGTTAATATTCCTGAAATAAAAAATTCAGAAAAATATATTATATTCTTGATAAACTTTTAATAAAGAGAATTATGTTGACAGATTTGTCACTGTGACCGGTTTTAGCGAATAAAAAATATTCTAATTAATTTAAATTAGGTTTGAAATACAGTAAAATATTTTGCTTATTGGAAATATTACATTTAATGAATTAACTTGCAACTAAAATTAAAATTAAAGCATCAAGAAATATTTTTCATTTATTTAATTTTTTCGAAAATACATTTTAAAATTTAGGTGTCTCTTTTTGGAGGTACCTAAAAAAGAGAATATGACAACTGAATGATATATTCTGACAAGATTTTACTTACGTATTGCTTTCAATATTACGAAAACTGGAAGTATAAATACGATAAATGTGATATTGAGACTGAATTTTGACAAAACTGTTAACGTTTTTAATTACATTTTTCCCCACCTACGGTTTGGGCTTAGGATATTGATAAAAGATAAATGAATAACCGAAAGCGTTAAAAAAAAAATGTATAAAAAATTCTGATATACAATCGTCGTGCAGTGGATATTGGCTCGGAACGAGAAATCAGGAAGCCGAGTTCAAATTCCAGTCGTATTCCTTGCATTCACTTACGCGCAAATACCCTTGGGAAAGGTATTAATCCGTCTCTTCCCTCCAGTTATGGGTTAAATAATAGGACAGATTGGGTTCTGTAGCCTTGGTCGGCAACCAGTCTACTGCCCAGTCAGTCATATCTCTTTCGAGACATGATCGCCCAAGCGTGTATCACGTATGGCACTTGGCTGACTGACTGACCTATATTTAAATCAACACAAACTGTAAAGCAAACAAAAAATTAAAAAAAAATAAAAATTACAAAATGCACTTTTTATCTATCTAAACTTATTTATAAATGGATCTTTGTCTGTGTGTGTGTGTGTGTGTGTGTGTGTGTGTGTGTGTGTGTGTGTGTGTGTGTGTGTGTGTGTGTCCGTTACCTATAGACTCCGAAACGGCTGGACTGATTTTCTTGAAAATTTACACAGTTGTACTATAAGCGTCTGCGAGTGTTTTTAGCTAGGTTTTGTGTCGAGGTACCTCTGATAAATATCGAAAATCGATAATCGAAAAATTCGGGTTATAGAAGGAGTGGTTTAATCAAATTTGATACACTCTATAGACAAAGACATAAGAAACGATATTCAGAAGTTTCAAGGTTGCAGTTCTTACAATTGTGCAGAAAATTTGATATCGATACCAGGAAATCAAAATTTGACTTACATCCATTCATTTTTCTTTCAGTCTACGGTTTCGCTTTAACTGGAAACAACTATTGCTTTTTAGTCTTTCGTGCCAACGTCCAAAGAGTCTGAGTTCCAGAACCATGGATTAGTTTTAAAGCTTCCATTACACCCGAGCAACGCCGGGCTATACTGCTAGTGATAACATATATTCATGGAGGATTACAACCTAAGTACGATGTGCGTTGTGGTGCAGTGGAATATCGACTCGGAACGATAAATCTGGGGTGCCGAGTTCGAATCCCAGTTGCATTCACTTACGCACAAATACCCTTGGGAAAGGTATTAATCTGTCTCTTCCTTCCAGTTATGGGTTAAATAACAGGACAGATTGGGTTCCATAGCCTTTGTTGACAACCAGTCTACCGCAGTAAGCAATGGCAACCAACTACGGGATAATCTTCTGCCCAGTCAGTCATGTCACTTTAGAAACATGATCGCCCAAGCGTGTATTACGTATGGCACTTAACTTACTGACTGACGCGCAAACACGCATTATCCTTATTAGGAACGTTTTCACACACATAACACTACTCAGCTAAGTGACAAGCTTCTCCACATTAATTCGATTAATGCTCTATAACGCTGTATTAAGGTTCTATAAGGTACTTTATGACAAAAAATCTGCTTGCCTGAAATGCTTTTCTACCAGTACAATAAATAAATAAAATAAAAACCAAACATTCATTTTGGCATTAAACATTATTACAATTTAACATATATGAATGCGAGGAATGAACTCATCACTTTCAGTGTAGCAGGGACCGTCGACGACCCCTTGCCACCGACGAGGACGGGGGCGCTGATACTTCTGTATCTCCGAATTCTCATTCTGTGCACCACAACATATATATGCGGGGAAGGGATTAAAAAGCCCTCCGCCAGACCCCATTACCCAGAAAATAAATCACTTGTATGAAATTTAATTAAGATCTTAATCACAATACCTTATTATTCATTTTCTATTAAACTTGTGTGTGTGTCGTGTACATATATTGCTCACCGTAGGGAGACTGACAACAATTTTGATTTACAAAATGCTACTCAAATTAAATGTGAAACAATTTACTGGGATGAAAATGATTAGAAAGTGTTTTAATCGATAGAACTTCTACCTACAGTAAATCTGCGTCCACATTCTTAAAATGTTTCGCCATTTTCTTGACAAATCTATCGTCACGATGTGGAATATTTAAGAACAAAAGAGATGGAAACATAAACAAAAAGAAAAATATCTAAATGAAATCGGATAGATTATAACCAAAACACATTTTTAAAAAGGAAAGAAAATTTAAATTGTCAGCGTTTGTCTTTCGTTCGTACGCATGTTAAGTCACATCGACGTTAATATATATGACAAAATATAAAACAATATTTATAAACATGACGGAAGTGGGTTGTGGTACAGTGGATATCGGCTCGGAAGGAGAAAACGGAGAGCAGAGTTCGAATTCCAGTTGAATTCGTTGCATTCACTTACGCGCAAAACCCTTGGGAAAGTTATCAGTTAAATAGCAGGATAACCAGTCTAGCGCAGAAAGTAATGGCAACATACTGTGGGAAAATCTTCTGCCTAGTCAGTCATGTCTCTTTCGAGACATGATCGTTCAAGCTTGTATCACATATGGCACTTAACTGAGCGAATTATAAACATCAACACACGTATTTACATGCAAAACATTTAAAATTCATTTAGTTCATGTCAGTTGATTTAGCGGATATCGACTCAGAACGACAAATCGGGGTGCCGAGTTCGAATTCCAGTTAAATTCTCTGCATTCACTTACGCACAAATACCCTTGGGAAAGGTATTAATCCGTTTCTTTTCTCCAGTTATGGGTTAAATAACAGGACACAGAGTGGGTTCTATAGCCTTGGCTGGCCACCAGTCTACCTCAGAAAGCAATGGCAAACTACTGCGTGATAATATTTGCCCAGTCAGTCATGTCTTTTTCTTGACATGATCGCCCAAGCGTGCATCACGTATGGCACTTAACTGACTGAATAGCGAGGCACCCAGTGAAAATAGATTTTACTACCCTAAAGAATAGCCTTTAACAGAATAATTTACAATCGACTCCTTAGTCGATGTCAAGCTAAGTATGGTACAAGGCCAAAGTAGATGAAAATCTAATGAGGAACGAATTAGGTACATTACCAAATGAACCATTGTGAATAGTTTACTAACAATGGCCTCTAGAAAAGTTACTAAATTTGGCTTAGTGCGGTGCAAAAGTTCCCGATGAGGATTGAAGTAGCCTTCTGACTGAGTTTGTGCATATATACGCACGTCAGTCAGTTAAGTGCCATACGTGATACACGCTTAGTGCTGACTGGACAGAAGATTATCCCGCAGTAATTGCTTTCTGCGGTAGATCGGTTGCCAGCCAAGGCTACAGAACCCAATCTGTCCTGTTATTTAACCCATAACAGGAGAGAAGAGACTGATTAATATATTTCCCAAGGGTATTTGTACGTAAATGAATGCTATAAATTCAATTGGAATTCGAATTTCGAATTCCCGATGTGTCGTTCCTAGTCGATATCTGCTTACATCCGCATATACGCACGTACATATTCATAAAAATGCAGACATCGAAGTATGTTTAATGTTGCCTGTGAGTGTGCGTACGATTGGGCAGAGTGATTCGTTTTACGACATGTAAACCCATGGTGGCTTATTCAGAGTCAAATTTTGTATGCAGACACGCATTCAGAATCGAACTCAATACAGTGTAGTAATGGTTAACAAGACCAGCCTCGATCGGCATGACACGATGCTGAGATGCGACTATTGTGTCTGTGTGTTTGTGTGTGTGTTTGTGTCTGTGTGTTTGTGCGTGTGTGGTTGTGCGCGCGCACGCGCGTGTGTGTGTGCTTGCGAGGGAGTGTGTCTGAAAGAGAAGGATTAAACACTTAATAATATAAATACATTTTGCTTTTTGAATCCCTTAGAATCTTCCAACATTCTTCTTTCCCATAATCATGGGACACATTCTAAATGCAAATATCATGTATTATAAAAATAGCACAGAGTAACAAATATATTTATTACGTAACCAATATACAAGCGTTCAACAATATTATCTAAAACTTGAATATTACATCCCTGAGATGGTGACCACCACGAAAGGTACATGCACGAGCTCCCTCTTTCAATTTCAAATACCGACATTATGAGGCTCCGCCATCAACAAAATAATTTCCAGATGCTTGTAGGAAATTTAAAAAAAAATTAAATAATATGTTAAACTTTTGTATATCAGTTATGTGATAAATATATTTGCTATTATATATATGCCATTTTTATAATCCAAGATACTTGCCGTGTTCCATCAATATGGGTCAGCCTCTCTCTCTCTCTCTATATATATATATATATATAGATAGATAGATAGATAGAGAGATAGATAAAGAGAGAGAGAGAGAGAATAAAGAACAAAGTAGGAAACGTATCTTAATCTAACATGTTCCACTTTTCACTTAACTTTTCTTTAGAGATCTGTTTAAAGACAGTCTTTATATATGTAGGTGTATATGTTTAATTGTGATTATGTTGTTTTTTCAGTGGTTTTGCAGATAAAATATATTTTGGCAAGCAGGATCTTTATCGCAAAGTGCTTGATATCGCGGTAGAGATATAACGTTGATATGTTTATATATATATTATGACGTTAAAGGCAAGAAACTTTTTTTACTACAGGCCATGATAAATTTTAAATGGTGTTTTTTGTTTTAAAATTTATCATAGCCTATAGTAAAAACATTTCTTACCTTTAACGCCATAATACGTTTCTGTACCGTCACACACACACACACACACACATATATATATATATAAAACTTACGTTAAAAAATGGCTCATGGTGTTGTGGTTAAATTTTATATAATTTGTCATGAGCCCTTACAATTTTTTCTTTTCAGTCCATAAATTACATAAAAAAATGTCCGAATGTTTCATTTATGTAATCGCTTACGGCTATACTTTTAACCATTATCAAGGCTATATCAATCATTATATTCATTTACAAGTAAAGTAAAATTAATTCTTGACTATAGATAAAAGTATAGCCGAAAGCGTTCAGATAAATGAAACGTTCGGACATTTTTTTATGTAATTTATGGATTGAAAAATAAGAAACATATATAAGATCACATGAAAAATTATATAAAAAAACTAAAAAAAACTTAACCACATCACTCTTGTCTGTTATTTTTTAACGAAACTTGCATAAAAGAAGGATTGCTACTTAAATAACAATGTGTGTGTGCGTGTGTGTGTAAGATAAAGAAAATTTACTCATAAGAGCATTCAAAATATAAAATACGATATACATAATTTTTAATCTCTTCTTAGGTTGAGAAGTTTTCACTAACCATTATATATATGTGTGTGTGTGCGTGTATGAGAGAGAGAATGAGAGAGAGTGTGCGCGTGTATGTGCGAAAGATATATATATATATATATATATATATATATATATATTTTGTTTGCAAACTAACCTTGATTAGTGAGAGCATCCCAGAGTGAAAATAAGGTTAGATGTGCGTGCGTGTGTGTGTGTGCGCTTTATTAAAGAGTATGTAGATTTTGTGCCTATTGTATTTCAGAATAGTTTTTATTTCCCTAATTGACTGACATATTTCTCGCGTCAGAATTGAAATTATGAAGAAACTGTCCACTGTTCATTTCTGTTTATTTATTGTTTCAAATTTTTGACTCATTCTAGCTATTGTCAAGAATTGAAGTCTGTTTTGTTCAAATCCTCACATAACTGTGTATCATAATTTTAAATATAATATTATTAAAAAACAATAACGTGCCATATAATAAAATCATGAATATTATATGCACGGTATAATGCAATGTTCAAAAATAATATATATATTTGGTAATTGTATTGCAATTTAAATAATTTCAATGTTCTAAAAATTTTTAATAATAAATATATATATACACATATATATGTGTTCATTATATCATCACACACGCACTATATATATATATATATATATATATATATATATACTGTTAAGTATAAGAGACAATGAATGTCTATTATGTTTAATCATGAGTTGAAGGTGGATGTTTTTGTGTTACCGTCCTTATAACCTCTCTGAAGATGGCTCATGTGAGCCGAAAGCTTAGAACCAACTTAATAAAAAATTATCCAAATGTTGGAGTATTTTTGTCTTTATTTTCAACTAAAATTAAAGCCAAAATACGATGTTTAAAACAGCTCATGATTAAACATAATAGATATTCATTGTCTCTTATATTTAACAGTATATGTCTAGAAAAAATATATATATTCTATAAAAATAAATGCATAGAAATTTTAACAGGACGAATGTTCACTTCAAAACATCATCCAAAAATACGTAACTCTCGTTTACATAAAAAAAATTAATTAATTAAAATATACAAAATTTAAAAATTAAGTCCATATAAATAAATAACAAAATAAAGAAAACTATATATATATATATATATATATATATATATATATATATATATAAAATGATGTCAAGTCCGCGAATGGCGAGTATAATTTAAAAAATTTACTTAATATAAAATATTAGAGCTTAATATAATGAGCTTAATGGACGTAATACATAGCAATACGATATCTACAAAGAAAAGCTCAAAAAGATCATGTAAAGTGGTTATAAACTGTAATTCATTTT